>QFEM01013885.1:0-11470 GCA_003316205.1 Boletus bicolor | reverse complement strand
GAAGAGCGCCCCTGTTTGATGGGGAGTAAGCGTGTTGACTTCAAACATGGCGGTGGTGTGAGGCCCTGATCAACGGATCATGCATATGCACAATGCAATGGATGAACCGTCGACATACCGACCGGTCGGTCCCAAAACCGATAGAGGGGGAGCTATGGGGTGGATAAGCAAAGAAAAGAGACAGCAAGACAAGCCCTTGCCTCAGGGAACTCGCGTCCGATACGTGCGTGGAGTTGCCTTGCATATTCGGTCTGTTCAGGAGAAGTGTACATGTAATATACTGAAATATCCTAAGCAAAATACTAGGAGAAGCTCTGCCATACTCGCCATGGAAATCAAAACCGGCCGAGGATGATGTTATGGGTGCAGGGAATGCATGATAGGCAGTAGAGAGCGTGGGCTGCTTGCCATTCGAATCATCGGGAACCACGGCAGTGGACATGATGGATGAAGAAAATATGAATTCGCGCTGATTAGATATGTGTGTAATCAGATTGTCAACGGTGTCAGTACTGGATACGTGCGACGGTGGCTCTATCGAATTGATGATATGGGCAATATCTCACAGCCTGCCAGGCTGTCCTGTCCATCAGACAAATAAATCTAATGATCATATTTCACATCTCACTGGTTTTCCGACAGGCATGGAACAGCTGAAACTCTACTGGATTGACTTGGTTGCTACTACAATGGAACCCTTACTGAATTCAAGAAGCATCCGGCGCTTGGAAACCCAGGCGGAGACACAACCAGGAACCCAAGTACACAAGGACTCTGCAGGAAGAATATGTACAGCTTGGGTGGCGGACATTAAAGGCTAAGCCGTCGTCACGGTCGCAGGATGTGAAAAAATAAATAAATTTGAGGGTCCGGAAGCGAAGTCAAGTACAAAGTTAGCGGACGAGTTTCAACATACGACTTCACGACACCCCGCCGTAAGACTTGCAATTTTTTTTTTTGCTTCACCTCCACCCCGCCGTCGCTGTCCCTGACATTACTCGAAACCTTGTCGCTTTTCTTTCCATTTGACTCATTGAAATGCGGTCCCTTCCCCTCTCACACTCACCTTCTTGGCCCCGAAGTCAGGCGGATCCGTCACCATCTTTAGACATCCATCATTTACATACCCCCAATCAGGTCCTTCTTTCTCCCACTTTCACCTCTCCTCGCGCAGCTCCAAAGGCGCCCACTTTCAAGAATTCAACTCTCAAGGGTCTCCAGTCCGTTTTCCAGCGCAAACCACCGTGTTCTCCATCCGCAGTCTCCCTTCACTCCTCTGACTCTTTAGGAAACGTCTCCGATACCAACAACCATCATCCTTACGCAGTTATGCCGTCCCCACCACTCCCCGTCGTCTCAAATCATGATACCCTCGACGATGAACAGGAATGTCCTGTGTGTCTCGAGCCTCTCAGTTTCAGTTTCAGGTTGCCAGGGGAGAAACCTCATGTTGTCCCCGAATGCGGTCATTCGCTTCACGAAGTAAGCCCACAGATCTACGATCCCACACTCTGATACATTCCCCATCCTCTAGGCGTGCTTCACTGCTGTCTATGGTCCTCCTCCTGGCCAGTCTAGGTCTGCCGTCCCTCGCAAGTCAAACTTGGGCGTCTGTGGTGTCTGCCGCCGTCCCATGAAAGTTGGCGATGGCGACAATAGCAAAACCAACAGTTAGTGTTTCTGTCCAGGTATATACAAGTCGAACAGTTTTCATTACCCGTCCCATAGAATTGGCTGCTCTCACAGGCATGGGTGATCCCCATGCCCCCGCAGTTTATCCCGGTCGCGATGCATCGTCCTCACGAAATCGCCGCGTTCAAGCCCCAAGCACGACAACACCATACAACCCCATGGACGATGACCCCACTGATCACGCCGTCTCTGTAAAATCAACCCCCAGTGATTCTCACTATATAGTTGCGCCTTCTATTCAGGTTCGACCCGAGTTTTCATCCATCGCCAGGTCTGGAGATGCGTCCCAGCCCCTCACTTGTATTGTCATTATCGAACTTCCTGCAAGGCGCAACTCTTCCCATATACCTGGGCCAATGGCATCAGATCCATTTCCCCTTCGAAATACCTCCGCACACACACGGCAAGATACCGAACTATCTCAACTAACCTCACGGGGGTCAGAGCGACAGCCCCTACATTACCCGTCATCTGATGGATGGGCTCCTGCATGCAACACTACCGATACGGAATCTTCACAGTATGCGCCGTCTCAAGCTCCCGAAGAAGAGTCCCCTTTCAGCGCAATCGTCGACGATCTCAGAAATCGAATTATTGATTGGAAGGGGCATGCGTTATCTGGGCTTGGCCCTTTGCAGATGTATGATTTACTGTCCGTTCGCCGCGACGCACTTGTCCGCGAATTTTTTGTCTATTTATTCAAGGAAGCTATCATCTGTGTAGTAGAGGAGAAGAAGCGTTCCCTCGGTCGCTTCTTACCTTCCCCCGCGTTCAACGACTCTTCCACTGCTATTTCTGGCTCGAGCAACCAGTCGAGAGGAGTCCTTAGGTTAAAGGGGCGTATCTATGTGCGGCACATCAAGCGGATTATTACCAGCACAACCGGAGACCTGAGTCTCACAATCGAGATGGAAGATGAACGCTTGGATTCCTTCATTCTCGTATTCAAAGATCGCTCTTCGCTTGAGGCGTGGAGAAGCCAGGTCCAAGCTCTTGTTACCTCTTTCCAACAGCAACACGCCGGTCACTCTCCTCCTGTATTTGGTCGTGGTTTGGACATCGAGGAATTTGGCAGTTCAGAGAAGCCATCTCGTGTGCTAAGCGGGAGCACGGCTTCTACCACACCGAGCACCGTAGACAGTCTTCTCCAGACATCTACACGGTCCACCCTATCGTCGGCTACGTCGCATGGCTCGGTCCATCAACGACCAATGCAAAACAAGCTGCAGACCCTGAGTGAGGAGGACCCGATGCTGCGTTATGATACCAGACTTTCTGGCGTTGTAACACCACATGTATCATCAGGACCATCCAATTCCCTCGCGCCTCTCCCCCATCCGCCCCTCGACTTGATCCTCATCATTTCCTTGCCTCCTCCAAATTCACCCCGCAGCACTGCAGATCTCAAAATACGTGTTATCAAAACGTCGCTCGATTTTATTCTTGCCTCCCTTGGAATAAAAGACCGGTTGAGCTTAGTAACCTTCGAGGTCGGGACAGGGGGGAGAGTGCGGAAAACGCCTTACCTGTGCCCAGGGCGGACCCACAGCAGAAACAGATTGCAGAAGTTCATCGACGAAACTGGAAGTCCGGACAGCAACCAGAGCGTGGAGGACGAGTTCTTGGTCAGAGCTTCCAAGGATGAAAAGACCGACGTAGTAACTGCTGTGAATCACGGTTAGCGATCACCCTCATCTACATCCATTCCATGACCAATACTTACTAACATCACATAGGCCTAGACATCGTATTGCAACGCAAGTCACGTAATCCCGTTTCAGGGATGATACTCGTCAGTGACGCTGGAGATAGCACACGACGTGCTCAGATGGATCTAGTTCTTGCTCGCGCCGAGGCAGCCAACATGCCTATCCATTCGTTCGGTTACGGGCGCTCGCACGACCCTGCCTCCCTCTGGCTTATGTCGAACCACACCAGCGGAACATACACGTTCGTCAAGGATTGGTATGATCTTCGGGCATGTCTTGCTGGTTGCGTGGGCGGTATGATGTCAATAGGCTTGCTGAACATGAAACTCCACATGAAGATCGTCGATGGGCAACGTTTCCACATTCGCAAGGTCTCTGGCGGTCCCTCATCAATTCTGTCCACTGACGGTCACAACGTCGACATTGACGTTGGTGAGTTGCGGTACGGAGAATGCAAAGAGCTGCTCATCGAATGCGAACTCGATAATACCGAAAGTCGTCGTGTAGCAGCCGGTCAAAATGGTAGTCGGACTCTCAATGCCACCGATCAGTTCGTGCAATCCATGGGCCTCGACTCACTAGCTATTGAAGACTCCCCGGATCTTGTGGACGGTATGATGGATCGCATGATCGATGAGGTGCCTGTATTCGAGGTGGATGGGTCTTTCTATGACCCTGCCGCAACGAAGCAGGTATCTCGACTTGCACATCCCGTGCTGTTGACTATCACACTCCTGCCAATGGCTACACCTGCCTCGCCAAAACCCCCGAAACCCTCAGACCCCGCCATTGTACGGCGCCGGATGGAGCTCCTTGCATCGGACATGATCACCCGCGCGCTCGTCCTAGTCTCGAGGAAAAACTTCCCGCAAGCACAGAAGATCATGAACGAGACCAAACGTATCCTCCATACAGTTCTCCAAAACGTATCCAAGACATTGCCCGCGCCCAACAACGACGGCTCTACCATGCGCAACCGCAAAGAAATTCTTATTCTCGCGGCAGTTCGTGCGATGCAAGCTATCCTACAGGATCTGCAGATTTTGTCCGAGGCACTAGAGGAAAACGTCGAGTTGTTTGCTCACGATCAGCGGAATTTTGGCGCACAGCAAGTAAGCACACGGTTATTTATTCCGGAAATGAGTTCTAACCGCCTTTTTGCAGGCTATGATACTGCGCGATCAGAAGAGCTGGAGCAACCGTAGCGCCACTGAGCGCTTGTTCTGGGCCATGGACAATTCAATCGAGCTGGTCTCTCGGAGCACTGACTGGGTGGCACGGGACTAACATCCCCAGATCCCTCTCTCTGGTCAACCCTCTTGGTCCTCTTGGTCGCTGTGTGTGTTATTTGTCGCCGACCCCTACTCTCTCGCTCCTTTGGTTGCTTTTCATCGCGTCTCTCTATGATTCCTTTATTGTACTTGGCTGTGTGACATTGTAATTTCCATCCGGCTGCGTCAGTGTGGGGTGCCACACCTTCAGGCATGAATGTTCTTAATCTCTCGGGTTACCTCATTCCTCCGTATTAGATTCCCTCTGGAATCAGTACCCAAGATTCCATCGCGTGGAAACACCTATTCCTCAGTCCAGAGAGTAGTACAAGTCAATTACTTATGTGTTTTATATGGAGTATCATTATGCAAAACGACTGTGAATGAGCTCGAGGGCGTGGTGTCAAGGGGAGATGGAAAGTTCACGCGTATCCTAACCGCTGTCGTTCTTCCTTGGCCCGTTCCAGCCTTTTGACTTTGCTCTCTGTTTCGGTTAGAACGTCGTCCCAGGCAACGAAAAGCTCCGAAAGCGTGTCTACCTGGCAACACAGAAATAGAGATTGGACATGGGGGATTTGCAATGAACAAGAAAAACAGCTCACATGTGTCGCGTGACGTTCCACCAGCGTAGCGATCCGTTTCTCTAGAGAGGCGGCTAATTCCATGTCTTGTTCCTGCGCGGCGAGGAGCGCATGTAACCGCGGTTGCAACGCCTCATAGTCTGAGCGAGCACGGCCGTCAGCATCGTTTGTAAAAAAAAGGGGGGGGGAACGATATGTTCACCTGTCAACTTCCCCGCTGACAATACCCCCTTTTGTTCGAGCAGTTCGATCTCGCGCATGTCGCGGTCGGCGGCACGGATGTCGGGTTCCATTTCTGAAAACAACGCGTCGAGTTCCTCTGGAAACATATTCTCGTATGTCGGCGCAGACCCTTGTAGGGTCCCAGAGAGAGCAAAGGCGGGCGTGAGCAACTGTGCATGTTGGTCATCTAAAACATCTCAGCACGCGATGTAATGATCAGCACCCCCCTCAAGCTGGGTGGAACGCGCGAAGAGGTGCAAGTTTTCAGCAACGGCGTACATTGATGCATAAACTTTTTGAGGCCGTCGTTGGACTCGACGACGCTGTTTAACCGACGTTGGACGTTCCCGGCGAGATGGATGAGGCTTTCGCCAGGTTTGAGCTCGGAGACGGGTTTCTCTCTTCCTTTGCGGTCGCGTGGTTCCTGTCGGACGCCGAGGAGGAGCGCTTCTAACCAACGTAGTCGCAGTTCTAGCGAGAGAACGGGGTCGATGCTAGTGAGTGGTTGGTCTATCGGATCACGTCCTTGAGGGAGTGATGTGGACGTCTTGGCGGGGGATTCGCTGCCATCGAGGGATTCGAGCACGTCTTCCGAGTGCTCGGATGACGCGACAGTCATGCTCGTCGTATTTCCGTTGAAGTTACCGGGGGGCGGTGGGGATGATGGTGGAGTGGACGAAAATACACGGTGCCTCTGAAAATCACCCAAGAAAACGCTGCCGAGGGCAGACATCGTCGGTGGGGCAGTTAGACAGGAATATTACTGTAATGCACGACTAGTACAACTTTGATAAATACATACATTATGGATCAAACAGGTTCGCTCAACTCGATCGGCAACTGATCATACTCTGTCACGGACGTCCTCTCATTCACCCGCTCCCAGGCCACCCACGCCGCACTCTGTATCCTCCCCCACACCCCTTCGCCCCTTCGCCACCCACTCGCCTTCTCTTCCGCCTCCGCCTCTTCCCCTTGCAAGACACTTTCCATCGGTCTTCTCCACCGCCTCAACAACAGCGAACTGGTCACCACACTCACACTCGAGAACGCCATCGCAGCACCTGCCATCATCGGGTGCATATAGATGCCAAAGGGAAGAAGTAACCCCATCGCAAGCGGAATCCCTAACAAGTTGTAGATACACGCCCATGCAAGGTTCCGCCGGATCGTACGGAAGATGGTGCGAGAGAGGTGGAGGGCCGCAACGACATCGAGGAGATCAGACCGCATGAGGACAATGTCGGCTGCTTCGATGGCAACCGATGTGCCAGAATTGACGGCGATGCCGACGGTGGCGGCAACGAGCGCAGGGGAGTCGTTGATCCCATCTCCAACCTATTGTAGTGCAACAAGTCGGCTCAGTGATAAGATGCAGCAGAGTTAAAGCGTACCATAGCGACTCCTCCCCCCTCCTTCATAATCTCGGTCACAAGTGAAGCCTTGCCCTTTGGGCTCATATTCGCCCATACATTCTCGAATTGAATGTCCACCTGCTTCGCCACAGCCAAAGCAGTACTCATCCCATCACCTGTCATCATACCAACATCAATACCCATCGTCCGTAAGGCCCTAATGGCTTGTGCAGATGACGGCTTTAACGCGTCTGATAGGGATAGCGCTAGGATAGGAACAGGGAGGGCAGAGCCGCGACCGATCGATACGTACACGACCGTTCGTGCCAGTGAACTTTCTCGTGCCTCGAAGTTGGATAGCGTAGAGGGTAGTATCGCCTCTTCCGATTGTGTGACAAATCTTGGAGTGCCAACCAAAAGCGTGTATTTTGATGCGGAGACAGAAAGGACAGCTCTAACACCAGCTCCAGTGACGCTCTCGAACGATTCTACCGTAAGTTGGGGTACGTCGAGTTCGCATTCCCTCAGGAGATCCTTGCCGTATACTGCGATGGCCTTGGCGAGAGGATGTTCTGAGCGTGCCTCGACTGTTGATAGCATTGCGATAACAGCTGCACGAGTTGTCATCCCGTCTGCACACTCGACCGTGAGCGTGTGTGGTCCGGCCGCGCCATCGGGCAGATAGCTGTCCCGCGGAGGAACCCATGCCAGTCCTGCAACACCGAGTTTGCCCTCGGTCACTGTACCAGTCTTGTCGAGCATTACCCGCTTGATAGATTGACTCGCTTCCAATGCTCTCCCGCCTTTGATCAAGATACCATTCTTTGCACCCACTCCTGTCCCCACCATGATGGCGGTTGGTGTGCTCAGTCCCAACGCGCAAGGACAGGCTACCACAACCACAGATATGCACATCTGCAAGCACACAGCGAGCTTACTTGCGCCGTGTCGATGGAACATCGCGGGTAACGCGTCCACGCTGAGTACATTCGCAATAATCATCCACGCCACGAACGTGACCACAGAGAGTGTGATCACCGCTGGTACAAAGTACCCCGCAACGCGATCTGCGAACGCCTGGATAGGGGCCTTGGAAGTTTGGGTTTCCTCGACAAGTCTGACGATCTGTGCGAGTGCAGTGTCTTTGCCTGCATGCCTGACGAGCATGTCGAACGTTCCTAAGCCGTTGAGAGTGCCACCGATAACTGTATCTCCGGCTTGTTTGAGAGCGGGAATGGGTTCTCCGGTGATGGCGCTTTCGTCGACAGAAGAGGAACCACGGATGACAGTACCGTCCGCTGGGACCTTGTCTCCCGGGACAAGTTTAACCGTATCACCTACTTGTACGAGCTCAGTGGGGATACGCTTCTCCTGGGTACATGCCGGCGCATCGGTATATATAGTAGCCATTGTTGGGGCGAGAGCCATGAGATCTGTGAGGGCAGCACTGGTCTTGCCCTTTGCACGGTTCTCTAGCCAGCGGCCGAGAGAGACGAACATGATGAGCATAGTGCTCGTGTCAAAGAAGACAAAGGGACGGAAACCAGGAGTAGTATTGAATGCTGCGAAAAGCATGGCAAAAATGGAATAAAAGTATGCAGCAGATGTCCCGAGTATGATGAGGACGTCCATGGTGGGGCTTCTATGTTTGATTGCCTTGAATGCTGTACGATAAAATTTCTGACCGATCCAAAATTGTGCGGGGGTAGTAAGGGCGAATATCAGAATGTCGGTGAGATAGATGCCGTTGAATAATCGATAGCTGACAAACGGATGTAAAAGGGATATGTGGGGTGCGACCATGCTAAGGAAGAAGACGGGTAGGGCAAAGGCGATGCTCCATTTGAGGCGACTAAGCCATTCTTGGATTTCTTTCGTCCTCGCGAGAGACTGTTTCTGAGTAGCGTCCTGTTGATCGGAAAGTAGGGCGTCAAAGCCCATTTCTTCGATTCTGTCGACCATCTCTCGAGGACTGATTAAGCCAGGCTCGAAATTGATCTTTGCGGTCTCTGTAGCAAGAGAGACTGCGACGTGATTGATGCCAGGCAAGTCGCGGAGACCGTTCTCGACAGTAGAAGTACACGACGAGCAGGTCATGCCATATATTCGGAGTGTGACTGTATCTGACCGAGCTTCAGGGACGAGAGTGGCATCGAATCCAATATCAGATATTTCCTGCACAAGAGACGGTGAGCGACGAAAGGAAGGGTATAGTGGCTAGAGTTACATTGATGATCTTCTCCGTGGTCCATACTGTTGGGTCGTACTCGAGGACACCGCGTTCGGCGAGGAGGGCTACCTTAACAGAGTATATGCCAGGTTGTGTTCGGAGTACTCCTTCGATCGACTACGAGGGGTGTGAACGTCATTGCAACTGAATACCAAGGAGCTCACTTCTACGCATGCACCGCAAGTCATACCTTCTATTCGAAGCTCACATTTACCTAGTGTACTATCGTGTGAGATCGATGGGAGCAAGGGTTCGTCCCCTGTGGATGGCAACTTCACGTTGCCGGTCATCGACATGGACCGCTGAAAGAGAGTGGAGAAGAGACTTGTCATGACTGGATACGAGAAAGCATGGAGATATTGATGCGCTCAATTTCCGACGTCACGACGACTACCAGCTCAATTTCTGAGCGGTCTGGAAATAATGCATATGTTACGTAATATATTGTGAACTGGATCCTGCCACTGCCACTCCTCCACCCGGCGCAGGTCCACCAACTCTTTTTAGCAGCACTTGTTGATAGTTCTCCCAGGCAGAGATGAGCTGTCATCACCTTCATCAAACTTTGTCCGATCGCCACTACAACCGCAGTTCACTTACCTCTTTCTGCCGTGAAATCATCCCATTCAAAAAGGCTTCCAAAGCATCCTTGAAATCATCAATCCGCTCCTGTTCAAACCGTGCCATCTCTGACTTGATCAACTTGGAGCATTGATCAAATTCATGCTTCGCATCCAGCGCGCGCCGCTCAGCCTATGCAATGCAGCGTCCTTAGTGACAAATGTAATCGGACATAGCATGACACAGCTTGCCTCGGTGACTAAACTAACGGTATGGCCCACCCGCTCAGTCGGAAGGCGTCCCTGTGTCCTGGCGCGCTCGTGTATTTGCCGTACACGGCGCACCTCTGCATCTGCGTTTTGCCAATTCGTGTACGTTCGCACACGGGAGTTGAAAGCCAGCTTCATATCCAGGTTTAAACCGTGTTTTCAATGCAAATAAATTAAACATACCCGAACAGAATTGATGAGCCTCGAATATTCGTCCGCTGTTCCACGATGTGATGCTTATTTCGCCGGTTTGAAGATGAAAGAAATACCTGTGCTCATGAGTGTCATCATGTCTTGCTGGGACTGTATATTCTGAGCTTCTGCTGCTGCTTGCTCGACGTTCGTCAGTGCACCAAGTGTTTGCTGCAACTGTTCGCCAATTTCAGATAATGACAGCTCTCCGATAGCCGTCGCGAATTCGCCGGTAGCGGAACTAAGTTCTGTGGGATTGTCAACGTTGGTGTTATACCGTTAGTGAGCTAAAACGAAAGAGAAAGCACGCGGACCAGCTCGTTGTTTTGCAACGATCTCGATACTCTTGACGAGACCGCGTAATTGAGATTCAAGTCCATCGAGGTAGGCGCGTTGTTTATCAAACCACTAAACAAGATGTCCATTTCAACAATTGTCAGTGTGTAGCCCGTCATGCTCACTTCATCTGTCTCGTGGAACCGAGGACCAGCCAATGTCTGTCCAATCGATGCCATAAGTCCCCCTTTCTCGTGAGCCATCTCGGCTTTTCTGTGTTTGATCTGTAAAAGAAAAAGTTCCTGAACTACAGAAGAAAGACAGTGAATAGAAGGTACCGACGTCTAAAGCAAAGCTGTCGCTCTCCAAAAAAAACTTGAGATCTGGGTCCTTGCACAACACAGGATGATTTGCTATCTTTTGTATACACTTCTCAAGTGCTAAGCGCCGCTGTTGTATAAAGTGCTCGTCAAATCGCCCAAAAGGATTCTTTTCGGGTGCGGGTGGGACGACAACCCCGGGATTGTTCATGGAGAGCATTTCATACAGCCAGAGAAAATCGGAGTATCGACGGAGAACAGAAAACGTCGCTTTGGAAAAGTGGGGTGAAGACGTCTGACGTGAACCAGAGCACCAAGTGAGACAGGCGGATTGATCAGTAAGTAAGAACATGAACATACCCGGGTGTGTACAGTATAAAGAGTATGAGCTCTGATAGGGTCCCCGACCTTTTGTGGGTCCTCTACTGAGATAACAAAAAGTGGCGGGATCGGCCCTTCGCTACGTTTAGGTAGAACAGGAGATCCAAACGGCTATACATCCAAACGAAGTCAGCTTTCTATCACAGCTCGACACAAAAATGGGGAGTACTCGCCTGCGGAGATCCAGCGTTTCTGAATCGCGCCGTCTGTCCTATGGGTGTGTCGTCATCGTCATCGTCATTGTCGGCTGTAGTGATTGGCGTAGAAAAAGTCGGGGTGGTCGCAGCGAAGTCGTGAACACCCCATCCTGTCTGCCATCCTCCGTGGCTCTCGCCTCCAAGCGCAAGGCTCGCAAATGCACGGTCAACGCTTGGAGGGGATTGCTGGTCCAGAGGCGAGACTATGGCGCGC
>QFEM01013883.1:0-14502 GCA_003316205.1 Boletus bicolor | reverse complement strand
CTCCGACATGCCGCCACAACTTTTATCTCGAATCGTCGACCACGTGTTTCACATGGTGTTATAGGTGAATCGTGTTTCATCCTTTATGCATTGGCATGTATAGCATGCGACCTGGCTTGACTGTCTTAACCATTTTCAGTGATTTTAAATCGCTCTGTCGATTGAGGGTTCATAGTATTTTCCCCCTGGTACTGGACGAACGACGGCGCCACTGGGCAGACTCGTGCATGTCAAGAAATGTATCCACAGAGACACAGAATAATGGCGCTGTCGTCCCCCGTTTAAAAAGCAAAAGTATGTGCTGGTGAGCTTCAGACTTCTGTCAAAGATCGAGAACATGTGCACTCAATATTCCGCTTACTGTACTACGCACCAGATCAAGTTTAGCCAGCTAATTCTCTGTGAAAGCGCTAGAACTGGACCTAAATGTCCTGAACCATTCATCGCTCCGCAGGTCCGATATGATCTACCCTGCAGACTATGTCCTCAAAGATAGGGTAAGCCAGTGGAGCCCTTGCGCATCATATCGTGCTTAGTTAACCAACCGGATTTTATTCAGCGAAGTAGGGACAGACCTACTTGCGGTATGCTCATCCAGGATCCCTTCGTCGAACATCGAGCTTGTTTTCAATGACCCTCTCCTGCTAGATTTTTCCACAGTACATATGTACGCAATCAGCATCCGTGTCTCCGTCTATTATTCTAATTTAACTTATAGCGAAGGATCATCTCACCGCCATTCGTTATACATCTATCGTGAGTTATATTCCTGGCTGCTAACGCCTCGGCTAACACGTTGCCACCAGATCACCTAATAACCATACTCTGGTCGAGAAATTATTTGTAACTGGACTAGACTCACCCGCGTAGAATCTTATTATCCCCCCACTAATCGTCACGACTGCCAGGCATCGTATACCCTTTTTTTTCTGTTTCTAGCCGCTCAACCTTTTCCATTTACCTCTCGTCAACAATACGTACTTTATCTCACCTTAATTTTGCTCTCTGCTGACTGTAGCAATAGCTGATTGACTGCTTTTGTATCCATACCAGGAATAGAATTTATAGAATTTACCTTTCCTCGTGGACGAATTTCTCAGTGGAGCGTCTGGCTTTGGCAAACGAGTCTGCTTCTTTCACCTCGATCAATCGACGACTTAAGGGACGCAAACCAATCGAATCGGATACTTTATGTAGGCCAGGTCGGCATCTCAGGTAATGAAACATGAATGCGACAGCTGCCAACTTCATCCCGCATACCGCCGGTATGGTTATTTGACACCTGGTGCTGAATCTCCTCCTGACGTAAGGGGAACTACAAACCATCATCCCATCATCCCCTCCTGCACATCACGAAACACCCTTCATATCCTGGGAAGCTGCTAGCGCTCAGTGTATCTCGCCATCGACCCGAAATTTGTCCATGAACGTTGCCGACCAGGTATCCTCGGTACAGCCACTTCCCTCTGTCACCTTCGACCTAGAACAGGTGATCAATGACGAAACCAATCCGAGCAAAAAAATGCAATCAATCATACATATTCTTTGGACAAACTAATCAAGCCATCCAGCGGACGCACGCGACCGTAGAGATTGAACTGACCCCATGCGGAGTGACCCTTGCAGAAAGTTACTAAATCCATATCCACGGAGGGAAACACGGTACCTCTCCCAAGATGATGATATCCACTACTTTGTGGACATCGAATTCGGCATGGGATGCCCGCCGATAGTGAACCGCATTTGTTCCAGGCTCCCGAATTTCGACAAAATCCGAAAGCTCACGCAACCGAGTTCCTGCAGGAAAGTGCGCCCTCAGAGGATTACCGGGTCCGAGGGGTCGAGACTTCTCTTGAGTGAGTTCTTGGGCTTCAACAAGATAGTATTCACGCAGTTTCCACGTCTGCCGATGGTGTGCTACCAAACAGTGGTCAAACGCCGGAGGTGCTCCTCCGGAGAGTAACATTGAATACGCGGTGAACTCCGTATACTGCGAGGAAAAATTAGACCGATATATATTTTTAAAAAAAGGTGATGTCCATATACTAACGGTGAAGACGCCCTCCCAAACGCCGTCCATGGAACCCAAAATGTATGCTTCCGAGGGTGTTCCACAACGATCGGACTGGCCTACATTGATGCACCGATACCAGTCTGTATCCCAATCCTCACTTCGTCTCATGGTCAACGAGAGGCTGGCAGGGGAACGAAGTGGAAGCCCCTCCGCGTGACCTGCCTGGGCGGGGACTAATATTCGCAACGCTAGGGTGATAAAGGTAAGAATCGCCGCAGGAGCGAGCGTCGGCGGATTCAATCGATATGCCTCAGAAAAATGTGTAATAACACTGGGCGGCAATATCGCTTCTGTTCGAGGGAGAAATTCGGTCCAGGATGGGCGGCAAATTGGATACTTGATAAGCGATTGAATAAGCAGATGCATCACAAAAAACTCGATGAGGAAACAAACGTGGTTAGCAGCCAACGCGGTCAATTTCATGATGGTCTTTATATGGGGGAATCTAGTAATATTCCGCATGATAAGACCTGTGAAGGTTAATGTTCATTGTCGGGGCTTGTGACTAACGCAAGTAAGACGTACTGGGCCGAAGAAGAAACCAAAACAGCCACATGGCAATAGAGTTCTTCTCATCTTCAATAGGCCAAGCATTTCGAAGAATCATATGCGCCGCCGAGGAAGCACCTTCGTCGTCAAACCAGTACTCCATTAACCAGACGTCCATCTCTGCATAGTCCACAAGTTGCCGTTCATTCTTTCCATCGTTCTCGAGCATCATGAGGTAAGCTAACCAAAGCAAGTCGATCAGCGCTGGAGACGGTTGATGTGGTTCTGCGTGCCCTATCCGAGAGTTCGTCCGTGCCCTGATTAGCCTCAAGTGTAACCACCTCTTCTTTAGCTCATTGGCGAGGACACGAGGTGCATTGACGTGCGAGCCGAGTCGGCGGAAGACAGAACTCGTGTCAAACTTAGAGCAAAATATGCGAGCATAGAGGTAGGGGTTAGCTTCCAAGGAGAGTGCTTGGTAGATATCGCGGCACGTCAGTAGTAACGAAGGTAAGTCCGAGGGGGGCCCGACGAGACTCTGCGTCCCTGCGAGAAAAGCGATGTGTTCAAGGACTTCTTGAGGAACGGATCTCGGTAAGGTGGATGTGGGCATCCCGACAATGATGAATCGTATATGACTTGGTGGCGTTGGAAACCGCCGCCGTTTATAATAGCCGCATTCGGAACTCCAGCCCGTTACTTAGGCTTGGCTCACGGTACGTCGGTCACATGAAATACAATTATTATTATAGGTCCCTTGATACACGCGACTTCAAGGTTGTCAAGCTAAGCGGGGCTCCAGGTGACTCAGGCCTCAAGGTGCTGCATGTGATCTAGGCAGGTCTACGGCGATTTCACCTCCCTGCACATGCTGAATATAGATTCCCATTCCGCTGGCTGTTCCGCACTCAAGATGTGCCTCCATCGGCCGACAAAGTTGCGCGAAGAAATAACTGGTCAGGGTCATGAGCTACACCACACCGAAAAGTTATTAAAAGACCCACCATAACCTCGAAACAATGCACATCCGAGGTCAGCTCTCTGAGGGTCCAACTGTAAAATTCAATGAGACAATGGTGTGGTGTCAGAACGAGCCACATACAGGCTCACGCAGGAGTACAATGAGTCCATCTGATGGTCGAATCCTTCCTATATATTTATACCCGTTCCACGCCATGGCGTACGGTGCCTCCGTCTGACAGAAATGGTCATTCAATGAACGAGATCGAATGGAAGTTCACATACGATTCCAGTGATAATGATATCCAGCGCTCCCGTGCCCGAGACATCGCGTGCGTCTCTGGAGGGCCGGAATGGTGTGTAATGCGTTATAAAAGAATTGTTTGGACCGACAAATTCGATTCCTGACTGTTGTGTGCACATCGTTCAACCCATTGAACAAAACGGAAGGTGGGTAGCCTACCTCGTCTTCGTGCCACTGACACCCGAGAGGCAAAAACGCATTAAAAAACGAAATCTCATCCTCTGCAACCGGTAGTGGCGTCGAGGGAGAGTAGCAATATAACTCGCGGATCTTGACATAAAGAGGGAACCGACCAAAAGCCGGGAAAGGTGACGGTGCATCGGCAGAGAAAAACATTGATCGGTAATCCTCCTCGTAGGGTGCCTAAAAAAATGAGGCGACAGCAAACGGTCGAAAAGGCCAACTTACTATGAAAGATCCCTGCCAGCGTCCTGAAAGAGTGCCCGGGAGGTAGTACACCAAAGGGGAATGTGACGATGCTAAATCAGAGCCAGACAATGAACGATGCCAATCGGGACCATGTCTGCGACTTTTAGGAAGCCCATCGAACGAGTCGCCGTAGCTCCTACTAGCTACCCGTGTTATACATCGGGCATTAAAGTCATCAATATCGTCCCGCGTGGGTCCGCAAAGGACACCTTTAGCGGTAGCATCTTGACGACTTAAAGGGAGTTCGGGTGGAACTTTGAGACGGAAATATTCTATGCGCACGAAATAACTCAATATCGCAAACGGAGCAATTGGGGGCAAACACAGGGTAGTCGGTTCGCCAAAATAATCCAGTGTAATTTTGGTAGCTCGATCGGCCGGATAATTCCTGCGATTTGAAACGCCAACCTTTGATATGCTGTCGGATGCGAGGAGTAGATCCTCGGGCGAAGTGAAGCATGGGTACTTATTTTACTACGTCAGATCCTGAACAAGTAAATAGGGAATGTACATACCCGAAAACCCGCAAAGGCGAACGGAGCGAGATACGTCATGACCTCTTTTCTGAACTCATCGGTCTCGCGATCAAGACAATCTATGTGAGGTAATGAGGGTTACGTCGGCTCGTGCAGCAAAACTAAGCCATGTCTACCTCGAGAGCTGATCAACCAAAACGAGGCAGCAACTAAAGTGTTGAGCTCATTTTCCAGAGGCCACCCATGGTTATCGGCAGCTCCCTCGAACAAACGCTCGCGCATGAAGATGGGTATGAAAGTGGGTAAACCTGCCAAAAGGACTTGCTCCCAATTGCGCCCATCGTCCTCGAGAAGCATAACATAAATTGTTGCGAACGCCGCCGCTAGGTTAGGATTCCATATGTCTCTCTTCCGTATGATATGTAGAGCGAGGCAGCGCCGCTTAACCTCTTGCTCCATGTTCTGAAACGTCAGCCTGTCTTGCGGCAGATGACAGCTAGGTGAGGATATATCGAACTTATCCAAGAACAGCATGGAATAAAATGGGGGGTTCGCGTCTGATGACAATGCGGCATGTGACATCGGGCAGGCTAGGTAGAGAGGGCGAAAAATAGTGGGATGGTGCGAGGAGTGTTTTGGATAGCAAGTAGGGCAATCTCTTATATCAATCCGGGCGGTACGCTGAAGAAGTTAGCGGGCATGCTCGTGTGCAAGCGGAGATGCGGAGAGAGCCATAAGTAATATGTACAGAATCATGACGAGACGGAGTCTTGGAAGGGTTAGACCGACGACATCACGGCATGACGAATTCCGGTCAAGAGACCCCGCCAGGCAAGGCCGTACCTTGCAGTGGTTAGCCGAGAAAAGGTCCGAGTTGTAACAAGCGACACAACGCTGGGCCAGCACTTTGGTCTTGGTGGCCGCATCCCATATTTGCTGGCGGGCTACAAACTTACCGGCTAAAGTTCGGTTGGCGAAGAAAAGTGTACGTAGGCGATTGCGGCATGACTTCGGAGCCTTCGGAGGATCCCGATGGGACAGACACGAGGGATCTGACACTCAAATGAGCCCATAAATCTCAGATTTGAATCAATTTCGCGGTTTGCCCGAGCATATGCGACCCCTGAGCTTGTAAGCGATCCCCGCTCCGCCAATCATCGTGAAGCGGCGAGACCATAGCTTATAGCTGCCTGCGAATTCCTGGTTATCTGCCAGGCCCATCTGCAAGGACGGTGTAACATTATTTCTTGACGACTCTACCATGGACCATTTGAAGCTGTGAATCCTGTGATCGGAGGAACGGCTAGCAAGAAAGGAAATAAAGGGTCGTTCCTGCGATAAAACTTCCATGTTGTATGTGCCCGTCGTACTCCTCTACGGTACTGAGGTGAGGCAGTACCTCCGTCCGCATATTCTTGTTGAAAGTTAAATTTCTTAGCCGTTCAAAGTTTCGATGAGGACAAGCCAAGACGGGTATTCGAATTCAGTTGCCAGGAGAACTGAACCTCAGGAGCGTACATACCCGACGCTTTTGCTCATATTTTCTCCGTTTTGGGCGGAGTCAGCGAGGAGCATACAGGGAACGTGTGATACACGGATTGACGCGGTCGGAAAAAAAGGAGGTTATTGAAACCCGGTAGGAATACTGATACCTTCCAAGACAACATACCAGCTTCCTAGAGTTCGAAGAACTCGACCTATTAGCGATAAAATTGGAGAACAGCATCGATGGACCGAGATTGAAGCCAGGCGACCTGTCAATATTTTTTTTGTTACGCTAGCCACTATTATTATTTTTTGCTCCGCGTACACGGAGGGAAGTTTGAAAGGAGTTCAAAAGTTCCTCTCGAAGTCACACCTGAGAGCTTGTTCGTTTCATTAGGGCTTGGTAGCCAGGGGCCTAACACCGGCGGTGTAATCCCGAGCGAGTAATACGTAGGAGCATAGAAGCAGTTCAAGCAGCCGATTACATGTTCGACCAAGACACACGTAAATGGAGTGGGTCGGAGTCGAGTCATCCGCAGGCTCCGTCGTATGTGGTATGTTGGGATGGTAAAAATCTTCGCGTCACTGATTACACAATTTCGAGTCAAAGTTCAATACTACATTCCGCCAAGACTTCCGAGCCAGTCCAGACAAAGAAGCTCGGCTGCCAGACGGATTTGACGACAACCAATTGATTGACGTTGCTCGGATTCATCCCGTAACCACCACTTCCATTGCACAAAATGACTCATACCCTACTTAGGAGCAGATTCAGAGCGACTACGTCGATCTAGGCTAGGTCATTATTACATACATATTTCAATGGGCCTCAAGCAAACTCATGAATTTTCTGGATCACCGGGGAAGAAACGAACAAGGAAGGGTCAACGCGTGGTTTGTCGTCCATGACAACGGGGATATCAACGTCGGGCTCGAATGTATGAATGGGAGTGCTTGTTGAATGAATGGATCGTGCATAGCTGAGGACCTCAGCGCGGGAAGAAAGGGGGATCGTTGATTGGGTCAAAGTTCCGTGCTAGCTAGCGGCTTCTACTAAGCCCTGTCACTGCATGGAAATTCAGGGGCTATTCGGTAGCACCGCTGGTAATTTGTTGAGCAGCCTGAGACGAAGAGAAAATAGGGTAGCTGGCACTGCGACTTAAGAGTAAGAAAGCGGCAAGGGAGAAGTCACAGCCTGTCCGCCAGCGGGCTGTATGAATACCATCAATGTTCGCGAGCAATTTCCGTCGAATTTAATCGGCGCAACTGCTTTATACCGGAGACGAGCGTCACCATGCACCTTCTGAATGTCGTTTGACTGGTGACATGCACCGAAGGAAGGCGTATAACTCCCTGACTGCCAGTCATCCATTGACTTGAGATTACGCAACGTTCTTGTCGTGGCCGGGGGGGACGCTGTGCACACATGGCACCTACATTGTCGATCCCTGGTTTCATTGATGCCGAGTTTCTTCGACACCAAATCCTCGCAGGTCTCATACGTTATCGCTTCTGCAGCATGTCGCTAACAGTGACCGCGTACTTGTGATGGAGCCGTGGGGGGAGGCGTACATGATGCCAGTGATTGTCCACCATCACTTCATGCGGCGGACGGGGAATACGGTCTTGATCGCTGGCGCATTAGGCAAAGTCTCCATAGATTTAGTCGTCCAAACCAAGTGAGGCGCCCATACCCACACAAGGCAAATTGTTTAGTGGTATCAACATTTGAAGAGGTCTCTCGGTGACCCCCCAGCCAATCAGCGATGAGCGGTGAAAACTGAATACTGAGGGCCTACCCTAAACTGACATATCGAAATCAGAAAAAATGTTGGATCGATCTCTCTTTATCCTGGTCATCTCACCGCAATCCACACAGCCAGTCGCTTTACACGTCAAATGTCTGCCAACCTCAGCGCCCTCGAGCAGCACATTTCCACAAGGTCTTACGTCGAAGGGTGAGTCTAAGTCCTTCTAATATTTCAGTCTGTTTTCCAGTCACACTTGATGAACATAACGCTATGGTCCGTGTTTCCAAGAAGCGATTAGACACCGCTGCACCAGCATGCCGACAAATTTTCCTTAGCTATCTGATCTCATCTTTTTAGAAAAAAAAGAAATGCGTGTTGACCATAACCCTCTTTCCAGATACACGCCTTCCCAAGCCGATGTGCACGTCTACAAAGCAATCGCTGCGCCAATCCCTTCCACCTACCCACATGTAGCGAGGTGGTACTCTCACATCACATCTTACAGTGCGGAATTCGACACGTTGCCCGGCAGCAGTACCGCTGGGCAGGCATTCACCCAAGCTGCCTCCGCGGCGAGCTCTGCACCTCCTACTGCCGCCGAAGAGGATGAGGAAATCGACCTCTTTGGCGAGGAGGAAGAGGACGAGGAAGCTGAAAGAATCAAGGCCGAACGTGTTGCTGCTTATAACGCAAAGAAAGCTAACAAACCAAAGACGGTCGCCAAGGTTTATACCACCTTGATGGATGTTATATGATTGCTAACGTCAATTGCAACAGTCTGTTGTTACCTTGGAAGTCAAGCCTTGGGATGACGAGACCGATATGCAGGCTTTGGAGGAGTCTGTCCGATCGATCGAATTGGATGGCCTCGTGTGGGGTGCCAGCAAACTGGTCGCTGTCGGCTATGGTATCAAGAAATTACAAATCACCCTTGTCGTTGGTTCGTACAAATTTTTTTTTTCCATCGGTGCCTCGTCAGGAGACTCATTTGGTTTATCGTGGGATCAGAGGATGAGCTTGTGTCCCTGGATGACTTACAAGAGAAGATCGCAGATTTTGATGATTATGTCCAGAGCTCAGACATCGCTGCCATGCAGAGTGCGCTGGACATGTATCCAGTCTTTCTTCAACTAACGGATGTTACTAGAGCTTTAGATTGGATGTGTCTTGGTGGTAAAGCGATATCCGGAGCAATTGTTGTATGTCTACAGGGAAAGGCGGTGGCACAAGTGATTGTTGTAATTGTATGGCAAGGGTCCGATGTGAATGATATGATGGTTTGCGATGACCGATATCCGGACAAATGGAGAAGAACAAGGCGATACATGACAGCAAACGCTCGTGTTGGCATGCAGTAGTGTACGGCGACTTGAACAAACGCCGGGCAAGGCAACATTAGTCGCGAGCCATGGCATGAATAATAAATAATATGGTGATGTTCACGTCAACCTCGATCAGTGAAAACAAGGTTAGCTCACGAGTGCGGCTGAAAGGGGTTCTGGTTGGGACTGCATCTCCATCCAAGAGGTTGCGCTTCCGATGGGTGCGGTTTCAGGCTTCGCACACTACTCCATGCGACCAGTTTGGGATCGCGGCGCAGGGCAGCAACAATGCGACGATTCACGCGAAAAACACATTCATTTCCGCCTCTTGACAGGGAGCCGATGCCACACCCGTGTCTGTGTGCTCCCCAATCGTATGCACGAGTACTTGCTTTATCATTGGAAATTGTGGACTAGCTTTTACACAAAAGATGTGCTTGCGCATGACGAGGCTCCCGGATCGAAATTGCTACCGCACTGGTACGCTCCCATCGGACGTGCTTGGTGGCGCCGTGGCGGGTATGTTGGGCATGGGGTGGCGAAAAAAACAGTAAGACCTAGATGAGTCTCGTTGATCACTTCTATCGTCCTTCTCACGCACGGGTAGCTGGCGAGAAGGTGCTGGAGTTGCGAGGGGATCAGAATCATGTCGCTTCTCCTCGAGTAGCTGTGTCAGCCTTCTGGTAAGCTAACAGCGGGCCCAGCCACCATCCGAGTCCGCAGGAAAGCGAAAGGTGGCTAAATGAAATCACGACCAGGCACACGAGTGAACGAGACCATGCCTTAAATACGAGATCTGATCTGAAGGTGTGTACGTGCATTTGCTATTGTACACTGCAGTGCGACTTTTGAACATGATTTTCCCAACAGGAGAAGCCAAGTTCCCCATCCAACGACGCGGCGATCTGGTTTACGCTATGAACGGCACTCCGCCGCACAGTCCTGACCCAGAAGTATTTAAGGCTACTCGCTCGAACCGCCCTTCGTCATATCATGCCTGCGTACTTGGAGCGAATTCCCCTCGACGTGCTAACGCACGTAGCTTTCTTCACGACAGACCCCTCGCCCACTTCACCCCTCGACGCGCTCCTTCAGCTCTTGCTCTCCTGTCGACATATCCATCGTCTCCTCTCCATCGAGTCCTGCCCGCAACTCTACGCGCGTATTTTTCGTGAAAAGTTCGACCTTGGCGGTCATCACCGTCGGGAAAGACATGGCACGAGGACGACGTCATGCCTAGCTGCGGAACTTCGAGTGCGCCGACGCGTGCTGCGCCGGATGCGCCTTTCTCAAGTTGACAGTCGGGACGTTCTGGGGGACTTGTGGACGGCGTACCTGATGCTCCTGGAGAGCGATGGTCTCAACGAACTCCAGCTTCACACCGCGGGAATTGGGGATTGGGTGCTGCGCGTACTTCGGGATTGCCATTCGCCGACGAACAACGAAACCGATGGGCATGTCTTGGCTGTGGCCGTCTCAGTGGCGTGCTTGGTACTGTCCCACAGTAATCCACATTCAGATTCTATTTTATGAACCCCGCTTCTAAGTGACCCTGATCAGACCAGATATCCTCTTTGCCAGTGGGGGATCGTAATCAAGTTCTAAATTTACTTCGTCCTTACACGATGCCCATGCCAAAGGTGAGCATATGACTATCACATGCACCCACACTGACAATATCGCAGTTCCTCTCGACGAACGTAAGTGGCGCGGTAGAACGGAGAATTTCAGTATCGACCAGCAAATCGCAGGGCCGGGGACCCGGTCAGCTTACCCTTGCGTGTAAAATTAGCGATGGAGTCGACGCCCATTTGCCACACCCGAGCTATTATAGCCGCTTCGCTATATCCACTCCCGATCTTCTGACTGCATCTGTCTTCTTGACTTTTGCTTTTCTAGAGGCAACACCTCTGCAGGTTCCTCCCCACCTCCCAGTAACACGAGCTATCGCCATCGCGACGGAGCGGCATGGGCCAACTATGACTGATTTTACTGCGTTCACCACAAGAAAGACGCCGCTTGTGGCAGACTCCTTCCTTCAATGTCAGTATCGTGAATCAGATACGGATCTCGCGAGAGAACGGCAACGGCCATCAAGAAGTACCAACCATGACGAAGACTTCTATCGCATAGCCCGTCATTTGCATGCGCCCGCAGAGGCTTGGGAACTCCTAGCGTATATTCCTGGGCTGTTGACCGGGGTTTGGGAAGGCTGTTATATGGTCCGCGAGTTTTCGGATTAGGAAATGGTATGCAGTGCGGCTGACGTCTCGGACAGGTCGCACCTTTGACTTCATGCCCTTCAGCAGGCACTCCTGACCCTGATGTTCGGCAAGACTTCCTGTGTCGACAGCCCATCCAGTTTCGCCTCGAGGAGTATGTCACATTCAGCCCATGGCTGCCATTGCCTGTTGAAACCCATGATGGCTTCGACGGACACGTCCTCCGGGGTCTTTCCGCTAGCCAAGAGGAATCCACAGTGGGTCCCCGTTTCTCGTTCGTGCACACGATTGTCATATTTTTTACTTTTCGGAAGAGAATTCAGTTTTCTGACGGCAACGCGGCGGAATCCTATCATTACGAGCCGTTCCGCCTTAGCGGCGCGTCCGAGAGTGGTAGAAACCATCGTCATGCCCTGGATGTCGTTATCACAGGCGAGGTATGCCCCTTTTGTCTTGATGAGGCATTTGATCCTCACGCCCCCAGTAGACACCCCATCGATTCGAGGCGGCCTGGGGTTCGTATAGCTTTATCGGACGGGTTCGATTATCCGATGGTTTGATAAGTTTGACGAGAAAGCCGGTGCGGTCTATTTTCTCCAAATAGGCAACAAGTTCTCATTACCCATCATAAATAGAAAATCGCTGGTGACGACGCGTGTGGGACGTGGGTTTTTGAAGGATATCTACACAGCAGATCCACATTTGCCGGTCAGTGGAGTACACTCAGCGCCCCCGGTCAAGAAGGCATCGGAGGTATTTTCAGCGTATCCAAAACTGCTCAGTAGGATTATCGGGATCATTAATGAACGGTTAATGAACGGACTTTTGATATCACCAGATTGTTTTTTTTTTGCGTTGTATCCGCCTTTTAGCAGTCACCTTGACTTTAACTGCGGAAATTGCCTCGAGGTCCTTAGCACGGGGATATGAATGCACGTATAAATCCCCGCAGCTCGCAGTTAAAGCGGCAAAGTCAATGGCGCGCGGGTTTCGGCGAAGCTTGCGGGTTAACCTTGATTCATACCTAGAATTAGAAACCCCAATCAAATTTAATGTCTTCTCAACAAACCACGCAACAATAGCGCATGGATCACGATGCCACAAGACGATTACGAGATTTGACGAAAGGGAGTCTTATCCTTCACTGTGTTACGTCCAGGAGGCGTGTGTGCCAGCACAGGCCGTATTCAGATATTGCCAGGAAAACAACAAAGCACTGGGAAGGCAACTTTGGGCCGCGATTTCGGGTTCCGTGTATGTGAAAGCAGGGAAAACGTTGTTCGGATGCGCCACTGCGGGAGGCGGAATATAAAAGGCAGCAAGGGACTTGATCGTGGCTTTGACCGGGGCCGACCAGGCTGCGCGCAAGACGCGCGGCGACTAGAATGTTGCAGTGTGTGCGAATGAGAACTCGGCTGGGAAGAGGGGGAGAATCACATGGTGCAACCAGGTTGTCGAAGCTCGTTTGTTTTACCTAGGCGTTTGCGCCACATCCGACGCACGGAACAGGAAATGTGTACCCGGCGCATCGTCCCATTGAACAGGCCAGACAGACAGCACAACATTCGCATGGAGCCTATCTGTGGAGCGAAAATAGTCTAAGTGAAGATCAGACGAGATCCAGACTCACCTGGAACGTTTGAGGGAATGAACCTGATTAGACGGCACGAACGGGTGAGGAGAGTATCATAAACATGGAATGAATTCTAGTGCGGAGCGGGAAATCAACTATCTTGTCCAACGATTCTGAAACCAGTAGTCAAGGTTGACCAGAATGCCAACGAAGGGACAGGTATGTGAGCATGCTCAGGGAAGAAATTGACCCAAAGCATGAAACTTATCTCCCCACACATGGGTGTGAAATTAACGTAATGGCGAGGATGTCCAAGTATGTACTAGCACCTGGATGGACGCTGCGGTAAAATATTAAGTTGATAAGGGAGAATGTATGGAGGAAACATGAAACGCCACCTGCGGAAGATTGTCGACTACTTGTTGCACATTCGGTCAACGCGGAAATTGTCAAGCTGGTGACCATTGCCAATGAACGCCCATGGATACGGTGTATCGTGTTGTAGTTGGAACGCATTCATGTGACAGGGGTCGATCGACTCGGCCGGTGGCTTGTGGTACGATAAGCACGGACATCAGTGCAACGAGGACATATGAGTAGGGGAATTTCATTCCCGAGAGACTTGGTCAGGGAAGGTCAATTAACAGTGCAAGAACCGACCGAGGTATCCGTTGCCCCAACCAAGGATCTTCATAGTTAGCTTGAAAAATCAAGGTGGCTTGGATTACCGGAGTACCGTGGACTTGGCTCGAAGACAATCAAACGTACAGCGCAATTCAAAAGTCAACGTTTATACGCCTATGGAGGAAGAAAAGGTGGGGACTGTATTACGACCTCTGACCCGTTCATGATGAATACCCATTTTTTTCTTTGTGGGTTTGAACTTCGTGCCGATGGACAGGGTTGAATCGCGAACAGGAGGTTGAGGCAACGCCGAGCCTATCACCCTTTGGGGCGAGAAGAGAACAAAAGAATGCATCTTGGCTCAGCTGTTTTGCACCCTGAGGCTTGTACGGGCTGCGGGGATAGCCCGGATTCCCTTGCACATCAATCGGGGTTTGATGCCTAAGCTGACCAATTTGACAACACTGGTCGAGCGGAAATTGGCACGTTGGTAATTAATAAAAAGCAAAGATCGAAAGAGTCGTGGCGGGAGAACCACGGACAAGAAATATCACCATTTTGCTCAAGGCCGTTCGAAGATAGCTGTGCATGAGCTCCAAACGCGTGGGGAACCTACACGATTAGTGATCGGGTCAGGAAGAGAAGCGGAAGGATGTTCCTGTAAAAGGGACGATGTGATAGGCTTTTCATCGTACCTTGCCCCAAACCCTGGATAGGAATGATGGGGACTGTCGCGACTGGCGAGACTCGTGCAAACGGATTGAAGGGGGCAAGGCACAGGGGGGGGGGGGGG
>QFEM01013866.1:0-42781 GCA_003316205.1 Boletus bicolor | reverse complement strand
AGAAGATTCCGAAGAAATGGTCGCTACTACGACACGTGCCTCTCGCACGGGCATAACACGTTGGATCCCGTCACGTGTGCCTGCGATGCCCCTTCTGTGGAAGAATATGCTCAAATGCTCTATATCATACTTCATCGGGTCACTGTTCACGTTTCATCCATCTTTGTCTCATTTCTTTGGGGACTTGGCGTCCTATGGATCTGTTGAGGGTGGCCCATACCCCTCCGCACACCTGATCGCAACAATGTAAACCGGATTCTGTTCATGTTTCTTCTTCATGTGCTGATATCATTCCAGCGCTGTGTATTATAACCCTGCAAAAACTATTGGAGGGATGTTTGAAGCCGATTCATTTTGCATGGTAGCATGGCTGTATTCTGCTCTTATGAGCCTCAGTGGCCTGTCCTTGTTTTGGTGGCTTGAAGTGAAACCGGGATTGGAACTGTTGGCCGACTTTGTGCCGATAATATGGGTGGGGTTGACGATATGGGGACTAACGTGGATGAAAGTATGGATGGCGAAGCCATCGTTTAACTCTGGCAAGTTTTTCGGGATTCAAGAAAGAAGTACATGCTAAAAACTGATCTTTGACAGCATGTTCAATGTCAGCAACCGTCCTGTTCGTCGTGTAAGTGCCACTTGTTACACTGCTCTTGCGCAACTTGGCTGATCGTCGAGCAAGAATGGTGAGGGAAGGCACCTGGGAAACTCTCTTGTCGGTATCATCCATCGTGTTGGTGGGCACTGCTATATCGAACTTGGTCTGCTTCTCGCTGTGGCCACAGAGCGCTACCTATAATCTCCAGGTCAACATGACAAAGACACTGGACTCCTTTTCGACGTTGCTTGGAATGATCACCGGTACATTCCTACTTGAAGAACCCATCCGAAAGCCAAGTAACCAGAAGATGCAGCGAGCGGTGGAGGACCATCAATCTTCCTTCACGAGTCTGAAGAAGAGCCTGGCTGAGGCGCGCTCGGAGTGGTTTGGTATTCTGGGCGAACGGGAAAGGGTTCACTCTAAGCAAGCATACGGAGATGCGGTCGATAGTCTCACGCGTCTTGCTCAGCATCTTAGTGGTCTTAGGAGCGGAACGAGACTACAATACGAACTCTCCAAAGCGCAAAGAGACGGGAAGCTTGTTCTACAGCGTCCGTCCGAGGACGAGCGGGACGGGCACGCCACACCGGGACTTAAGGGCAAGACCCGATATTCCCTCGCACCGCAGACGGACGATCTCGAAGAAGCTCTGCTGCGCGCAGCTGCAGAAATGTTTGGTGATCTGATGGATGACGTTGGTCCACCATTGAAAGCACTTTCGGTGAGGCAATCTACGTCCTATACTTCATCTGGCAGAGTTATAATAAACATTGAGAACAGAATGCATGTACGTCTTGTCTGAAACGATTACGAGAAGCGTTTGTGAATAGTCAAAACACCGAGGAGTACAAGATGATGCAACCTCAAGATTTTCATAAAATTATCGATGGCATTGATAAGGCACTGTTTACGTTTGAAAGCACCTCGAACCACGCGGTCTTGCGTCTGTACAGGCGAAGCAATTTTGCTCCCGAGCACATGGAAAAGTCGACCCATTCATCCTTGGAAGACAACTCATTACTGGCAGAGAGCGAGCATGAACACATTTTCCTTGTTTATTTGTCAGTGGACCTGGGCCGTTCAGGACCAGACTGTATACTGATAGGTAGCTGTGCAGCTTTATTTTTACCTTGCAGGAGTTTGCCGGGGAGTTGATGTCCCTTACCGACGCCATGCGAAGAATATATGCAGTGGAGTTAGCCAGGTTCTCCAGACAAAACTGGTTCAAACGCTATTTCATCGACGGACCAAAGTCCTTCCTTTCTTACATCAGGACGTTCCGATGGCGAAAACGATCAGAAAGAACCACGAGGGCCGGTTTGCGTCGCATTTGTAAGCACTGGACAATTCATTCTTCCGGGCATTTCGAATTGATTTGTGGTGTCAGCAACGTATTTCAACGCCGACGAGCGCCATCCCAAGGTGTCGTTTCCCAAGATACGTCCTCATGCGCCGAATACATTACAGACCCCAGATCGCTCGAACCTCACCCTTGTCGAGCGATTTCTCCGCTCTCTATGGGATCTTGGGGATCGGTTGAAGGATCGTAACATCAATTATGCGTTCAAAGTCGGCATGTCCACCGCTTTGTTGTCCGCTCCTGCATTCTTCGATGCCACACGTCCGTTATTTACGGAATATAGAGGGGAATGGGCGCTCATATCAGTGAGCTCACCTGTGGGGTTTATGGGCCTGGAAGCTGACTAAAATTACGTCGAAGTGCTTCGTCGTGATGTCCCCTACGATTGGAGCGGTGGGTTCCTCCCCAATTGGGATCAGAACCGTGATTGATGCTAACTATCCCCTTTGAAGACCAACTTTCTGGCCGTTCATCGTGCCCTAGGGACACTGTACGGTAAATCTTGTCCGTTAAACGGCAGTTTCGTTGATAAAAGACACAGGTTTGGTGCCGTTGTAGCGGCTGGGATATATTCCGTGTTCCCGGAAAATGGAGTTGTATTATCGATATTCGGATTCTTCTTCTCATTACCGTGCTTCTACTACATTGTGGCGAAGCCGGAGTACGCTACCACAGCACGTTTTGTGCTCTTGACGTATAATTTGACATGCCTATACGCGTACGTTAACTGGGACCTACACCATGCTTATCGTTCTCGACTCACTTCTTCTCGTAGATTCAACATACGGGAGGATAGTGTACCAGTGCTGGACATCGCCTACCATCGATCGACTGCTGTCACCGTTGGGGTTATATGGGCGCTAATCGCATCACGTCTTTGGTGGCCGTCGGAAGCTAGACGTGAATTGAGCAAGGCTCTTGGAGAGTAAGTTTGCACTTATCAGATCTGAATCCTTACTCATCATCGTTGGCTCGGAACACAGGTTTTGTCTGAATATTGGCTGGCTGTACACTCGCTTAGTCGCCTCGAACTCCGGCCTGGTCGACTACTTTGATGATACCACGAATATTGATGGGCCACAGAACGGATCACAGCCAACCTCGGATGAGAATACCCCGCTGCTATCCAAATCAGCCAGCGCACAGCTCAGTACCTCCATCCAGGAGTTCATGGCTATGTATGTGGAGATTCCGTGAAGTTGAACAGGATTCATTGCTGATCCTTTCCCCTCCCCTTCCAATAAAGGGAACTTCATCTCCAAATCAAACTGATCGAACTGCAGGGACTGTTGGCTCAAACGCAACACGAGCCGCGTTTGAAGGGTCCTTTTCCTATTCTGCTATACCGCTCGATATTGACTAGTCTGCAAACCATATTGGACAAGCTCCATAGCATGCGGTGCGTCACCACGCGAGAGGAATGGTGGGTGATTTCGTTTTTGCGTCAGAATACTCCATTCTTAACGTATTTCCTGTGCGCTCCATAGGTTCACGGTAAGCTCGAGTCTCGGCTATAACGATATCCCTGTTGATGCATCGCCCTGTCGTCGTCCTAGACTGTGAGGAGGGACTTTATTCTCCCTGTCAACAAGGAGCGGCGTGAGATGGTTGGCAATATCATCCTTTACTTTACCACTTTGGCATCTGCATTCCGTTTGAAAGCTCCGTTGCCCCCATATCTACCACCTGCTGAAAAGGCTCGAGAACGTTTGGTAAGTTGCACGTAATCATGTTGGCCAGATATCCTGAACGCGTGGATATAGGTGGATGCCATCCGAAAACTAGACGTGGTGAGAAACCGCGAGGTCCATGCATCCAGGCAGCTGCTCTTCTTCGCATACGCGCTCACGATGAAAGGCGTCACTCAAGAACTCGAATCCCTTGGACATACCCTTCAGGATGCGTTTGGAGTCATCGGACAGTCTGCAGAAGAGTTCGATGCGCTGTTCGCGGAGGAGGTTAGAAGGGATCGTGGATCCACTCTGTGGGTCTGACGCATGTATGCTGCTTGCGTGAAACGGCACATAGCATATGACGTGGAATGCAAGGACGTTCGTAATGATTCGTTGGGTCCTTTTTGTCAGCTATTCAACCCTTGTGGATGATGCGTGTTTTGGCGCAGGTGTGACATGCGCATTTAATGAACAAGGGTTAAGTCATCCTCGTGGCTTATCGTTTTGCGTCTAGTGTCCTTTGTTTCCACTTGGAGACCGGGTTTGACATGGATGACGAGTCCTTTGAGGTATGTCGTAAAGCGACTCGGCCATGTCGTTGATATGTTTCCATTCTTCGACTTTACTAGCTCATAACACGGGGGTAAACCGGGCGGATCTACCAACGTCGGGTTAGAACGGTCAGTCCAGGGACTCGTGCGCCTCGACCGATCATCCAAGGCGTGTTTTCCAAGGCTCATCAAGGGAGCGAAAAGGATCCCATGGGTCACGCCGTCATGTGCGTATCTTCAAGGTTCTGGCGGAAATTTTTCGCGCAAATGACTTCACCCACAAAGGGATTCGCCTCGCCCACTTACGGCGTATTCATGACTTCTTGTTGTTCCTCAAAGACACACATGCATTGGTGACGACGAGCATGTTCATGGGATCACAGAAGCAGCTTGTATGAGGATTACTCGAAAGTTGTCAATTAGACCCCTCGTGGCTGGTGACAAGGAAAGGACGACAGTGCGCTCTTATCGGTTGCAGTTCGCCGCGCTTGGCGTCGGTGGACACATTTACAGTTGAATACAATAAAGAACCCGTGCCACGATCATCCGACCGGCCTCGTTGGAGATAATACTTCCATTCGGGGGACGCGTATTCCTTCGCGAAACGCCGTAAGAAGAAGAGATTGCGCCTGAATCTCATTGGCGGAGTCGGAGCGAGGGTGGAGAGGGGGGAGGCTGCACCTGCAAGGGTTTTATATAAGTGGCCTGACGGGGTTTCGTGTGGAAAGTGGCTGCGGTGGGTTTCGCCCCGTTCTTTGCAAACGCTTTTGAAGCGTCCTCTCTCCTTGCCTCTCAGCCTGAGGCTTTTCCTGGCTCTTATACGTTCAAAGTTTCATCCCGCTCCCCTTCGTTAACGCCTTTTGTTTGGGTTTATCTCCTCTTCTTCTTTCCGCCCCGCCGTCACCTTCGCTCTCACCCGTGCCAAGATCTCTCTGCACGGATGTCGACGCCAAGTGCGCCAGTCAAGGATGAGTCTGCGGCGACGCCTGCCAGGTCTGAACCATCTGCTGAAGTACAAGAACAAGCCAGCAAAAAAGCTGACGAAGTCGCCGTTGAGATCACAGGTTCGCACCCCCTTTTTTTCTTTCTAGTCAAACCATGATCACTGATGGTGACGCTATTTCTTTTCTTTTCTTTTTCTTTCGACAGACATCAAAGCTAGCGGTCTACCCGCCAAAGTCGGCTTCTTCGGCGGGCTTTTCTATGTGAGAGTCAAAGGCGGAAAAGTCCCGCAGAGAACCAAGACGGCGAGGTATATCAAGGGAGATGAATTCGTGGTGACTTGGGGTGACACCGTCAAGCTGTGCGTCTTTGACATAAACATGCAGCGTGCGGATGATCGGTATTGACGTGCGTGCATGCTTGCCTATAGAACGGGTCTCGAGTCGTCCAAAGTCGAGATCGAAGTGTATGCTCGAAGATTCTTCTTTAGCTACAAAGTCATCAAGAAGACGGAGAGCAAGGAGAGCCTGGCTGACCTGCTCGAACATTCCGAGACACGTGTGTCTTGTTTCTTTTTTTTTTTTTTGCCTTTCTTCCCTCGAAGAGACGCTGACGACGAGGTTGTGATTGGAACGACAGCAGTCGAACTCGAACTCCTAGAAGAGGGCCAGGCAGCAGGCAGGCTCGTATTCAAGATCAGCAAGAGTCCCGGTGGAGGAGCGAACGTCGAAATTCCACCTGCAGCCCTAGACTCTCCGGATCCAGCCCCTCCAGAATCGATCCCTGGAAGCCCGAAGCAAGATCCCTGAGAGTCTACGCCAGCGCTGCTGACCTCCGTGGCGTTAATGTCCGTGCTGTGACCATTTGGAAATGGCGTGTGATACCACATATGTCTTGGATAATGTCCGTCAAACCCGTCGAGCTCGACAGATAAATCTCCGCTAAGCACGCTAGAGCTGGTCCGATCACCTCAGCTCAATGCCTGTACCATGACGTGATACGATTCATCTGCCTATTACTGACTCTTGCCTAAAACCCTACATTCAGATATACTGTACCATTCACGTTGTCTATTGTTCACTGTGATCACGAACTTGCATGTATATTGGGGGGTTTACGACGGGTTAATGGAGAAAGGATAGACGGCATGACTCTGGGATGTGTACGCCCGTAACCTTCAGCTTCTTGGATTTCACTATGCTATGACCGTAGGTAATGAATATTTGAATATCGAGCTTTCGATTCTGCGAGTATATACATCACACGACGCACTCGATCCAAGGATACCAAACGACCCGGGTGATCACGGTAAGCACGATGAGCCAACGAAACCGTGCCATTCAATGGCAACGAAGTGAGCGAGAAAACTAATTGGATGGGTAATAAGATGCAAAGCGTACGTGAATAATAATAACGAATGTGCACAGAGGTGATTGGTGCGGCAATGATAGGATGTTAACTAGGCAGCAGTAAGTAGGTATGAATAGTAATGATCCGTCGTTAAAGTATTCTTCGAGTGTTTTCAAAAAAAGTCCACGTTGTCAATGTGACACGAAAGCCAACGATGCTCATAAAGAGCTTCCAAGGCCATCAGAGTACGTAGACTGGCATGGATGGTTCACGGTTCGCCGTGAGTGGCGTATGGTGTAGGGCTCATTGGCGTCCATGGCGTCTGGGGTTCTGGCATCGCCGTATTAGGGGTAGGGGGGACGTCACAGTAGCCCACAGGAGATCCCTTCATCTCGTTAGCCGTAGCCGCTGCGGCGGTGGCGGCAGTTGGGTCACCGATACCAGCACGAGTGCCCCAGGCGGTCTCGTGAAGTGTGAAGAGTGCGTATAGCTTCATGACCGCAAAGTAATAACCAAAAAGAATGAATGCTGGAACATAAATAATATGCTCCGGCTGATACCAGAGGTGGGGCAGAAGCTTCGCCGTACGGGTTGCCATAAGCCAAGCGGAATATGAAGCAATGATGTTCCTGGAGAGACGCATGAAGGTGGCGTGATACGCGAAATTAACAAAGGCTTACCACCACGGTAAGTGATAGCCACCGTGGTCGACGGGGATCGTAGATTTCCAGATGAGTACAGCGACGAGACACGGCCCGACGAGGAGAGTGAAGGGATTGAAGAGCTTGTCGACCTAAGTACCAAGAACGATTCAGTAAATGAGAAGGCGTGGTAGAGGTGCGGGAAACGGCAACTTACCATAGTGTATGCCACGTAAGGATGAGACGTCCAAATGTGTCTTTCCATAAAGAGCGACCGCAAATCTGACCGCCATGTGTTTCGCGTCCATCGCAAGACCTGCTTCAAGAATCTCCAGTTCGGCTTCATCGTGCTCAGGAGCTCTGCCTCCTTGCAACACTGCACATATGTGCTCCACCCATGGCTCACCATCCACCGCGTCAAGAACTTGTCGTCTCCAGAGTTCAGCTGATACTTGCCCAACCAAAAGTCGTGTGTGAAACCATGCAAAAATTCTGGATCCTTGAGAATGATGGTTCGGTATGCCGCAGTCCGTCCTGATAGACACGGGATACCGCCATCGATGTGGGTAGACGATGAAATCTCAATGTTCCGGATCGTCAGACGGAACGCCGCCAAGACCTCCCAGACCGTCATGCGTTCACCGACAGGCTGGACACGCTGCGAGGTACCTACTCCGCCGACCTTTTGATCCTCAAAAGGCGCAAGCATATAGGGCAGCATCGTAGGTGGCCAAATCGCGTCATCATCTGCGAACACGATGATATCGGTCGTGGTGTTCCTGATACCGTGCGCCATCTGTAAACGCTTATTGGCGAACGGCACGGTGAGCACGCGAATCCGCTCCGGATCGACCTCATTAGCAAGTTCCTGGAGAGGTCCCTTCATTTTCTCCTCCGTGATAATGATAATTTCTTTTGGTTTTCCGACGAGCCAGCTATGTGCTGCCTCTTTAAATTCTTCACCAGCGTCGATTGTAGGGACGATAATCGTCACATCCTCGGACGCGATATATGTCGCATGTTCCGGTAGGGGAACGGGACGATAAGTGAAAGAACCAGCTATTCGTATCAAGTACCAGAGGTACCGGAAGAATCTGAGGAATCCTTCATCAGTGGGTCATGTGACAATGAACAGCTGAAACGACACACCCGATAACACCAAATGGTACGACTACCAGCACAGCAACGTCAGCGAGGATGTGGGGACTTGTGCCAAGGAGCTAGACTCACAGACGGGGAAAGCATCAGAGGTGAGGTAGAGCATCGCAGGATGCTACGGCGTCATAGACTGCCGTCAGTTGTAATACTCAAAGGAGTGTGATTAGATCGGCGCAAAACGATGAGGGCAACGTGGAAGGGAAGCTTGAGGAAATAAATGCGTTCCCTAGGGCAAGAAACAGGACGAAGGAGACCCACCTTTCCTCTGAATCAGCGGTGTTTCAATCCGTAGTTCGCCAGCTATTAGCAGTAGTCGAGATCTGTCACGATAGCGCTTACGGCGCTTGCCCGCCAAGCCCAAATTTCAGAATTTGTAAAGGTGGACTCCGGAGCTTCTGTGGGTGCATTTGAATGTTCAATGCAAAAATAAGACTCTGTTCTATAATCTCTCTGGCCAATTCATAGGAAATGCCGTTTAAATAATCAGCATCGAAGCTTTACGGCCGGGGTTTCACTGTCAAAGCAAGTCAGGCGGTCACTAAGCGAGTTCAGATCATATGCATGATCGTTTAGTAGTACGACGCGTTAGTATGTGGCTGTACCCGTAATTACACACCGTGGGAAACAATTTCTTGTTATGCTATAGCCTACCAAGGAATTGTCCGCGTACCACCAACAGTACATAATATTACAGGTGATCGGCATTAAAGACGGGAAACCAGGAAAGCTGCCAGCAATCCTGGGACGAAAGTTGTTTAACATTGACTATGTGGTGTCCTGGGATCAGGGGAAAAGACTGCAAATAAGGCAGCGCTTTCCCTGAGGGGATGGAGACTCGGATACGGTAAAGGTATCTAGTCGAATCCGTCGACAGCAACGTTCCAGGTCCACCGTCCTTCCAGGAAACCCCTGGCAGTATCCTCCAGCATGATCTCGTTCCGTTTCGACACGTACACCTGATCACATGACAAAGAACAGCAAATCAGTCAGTATAGGCTGCGGATCACAGGTATAACAATCCCCACCGTCTTATCGGTCACCTTCTGACGTAGTATTGATATCGCCTCGGTATCGATAGGAGATTCCAGCAACTCTGACAAATCCTCTACAGCTTGCTCCAGGTCCCTGCAGAGCCCGCCCGCATGAGATCAGTGTCACGCGCAAGGAGTTGAGAAGTGGAGTAGACATGCCTTTGATTATCCTCAAAGAGCTCCTTCTCGTTACACTTCTCTAGGTAGTATGCCATCGCATACGTCCACTTAAGTGTCATTCGACACTTCTCAACTTCGTCAACGGCCTTCTTCATAAATTGGACTTCGATCCACGTCAAATCCGACGTAATCTGCATCTCTTCCATCTTCTTCTCGGTCTTGTTGTATAGTTCGATGGAAAGTTTCGCGGATTGTTCGTGATTTGCCCAACGGTTGTAGTACTACTCGTGGTGTTAGATATTGGCAAGTGGATAGGAAAACAACTAGACATACGTGGAGGTAGCGTTCTAGTGAGGCTCTGCTCTTCGACTGAGCATCTCGAGCATCCACACCAGCCTTCTCATCATATCGATTACAAGAGTACCAAGCGGTGCCGTGTTCCGACCATGGACCTGGATAATGTCAGCGAAATGGCGGAAACGAGGGATCTTGGCTACTACCCATGCACACCCAGCAAAACTCATGCTTGCATTTCTTGCAAGTCATGTGGCTACCAATAGATTTGTGAGCAACGACTTGGAGTATGCAGGGCATCAATAAAAACATACTTGCAACCTCCGTTCTTCTCAATCGTACTCTGACATTTAGAGCATTCCTTGGTGTTACTCTTGATCCAGTTTGCGGTTTCGCTGTCGTCTCGGCACTTCTTGAGCCACATCTTCGCCACACCGCATATCACGGGTCGATGATCGCTCTCGATCGCGCATCCGAAGCAAAATTTGTGTTGAGGCGTACTGTTTGCACCACATGAGACCGTCGGAACGATCGTCGTCAGCGCGCTCTTGGACGCCGCGGAGGGGCAGGAGACGGTGTATGTGCATGATGGGTAAGGGCAGTACTTCAGATTGGGGTTGGAACCAACAAAGTGCCGCACAAGCAGCTCGTTGAAGCGTTCCCAAGTAGCTGTATCGTCCCCCAGAGCGGCATGAACGAACGGATCGGGTGCAATAGTGCCACAGCCCTCAGCCATACACCTGATCGCGTGCTCGCCCTCCTCCCGAATCTTGGATGTGATATAGGCGTTCCAACATCCAGTACAGAATGTGTGGTCACACGAGAGCGCCGAAAACGCCGCTTGTGAGTCATCATAACAAATTGGGCACACGAAGGGTACCGGTTTTGGAGCTGGGGCTGCGCCGGAGTTGTCAGTGTCCGCCGGGGCTCGAGGGATATGGAGAGAATACCTGGTGTTTGCCGCGTGGGTCGGCGGAGCGCACCCGATCGAGCGCTTGATGAGGTGCCTTGAGAACGTTCGGGCCCGGCGGCTGAGGAAGAAGGAGATACCCTCGATGGGGGGGATATTCCCGCTGCAACAGACACAGCCGAGGCGTTATCCATGTATTTCTCGATCAGGCGCTCCTTGTTCCAATACATGTAGCGCAAAAGCAACGAGGCGGTGTTCGCCTACGAGGAGGGAATGAGGATTGTATGAAAGATAGATGACGATAAGAAGCCCGCATACGTCTACGCCAAATATGCCACTGATGTGTTCGACGTCTACGGCCATGAGTTTCTCGACGGCGGACTGGGGGAGCGACTCGTGCTCTACCTCATATGCCTTGTGGACGGCACGCTGTGGGACCCTGAAGTCATCGCCAAATGTATCCATGTCCATTTCTTCATCGGAGGGGTCTGAGCCTGACAACAAATATCGATGACCGAGTGAGCGGGTGGTTATCTTCGTGTGGCTCACTACCAGAGGAGCCCCGAGGGAGGTGTGCTGTGGTGCTCACCGTCTTCTTGTGCACTCAACATGTCTTCGTCTTCGTCATCGTAGTAGTCAATGTCTTCGTCAGAATATTCGTAGTCTGAAGACATGGTCGGTGTGGTTGAAGGGCTTGTCGCTGTCAAGGATGGTGAGCAAGGGTCTCGATTAGGATGCTTACGCGATCATGCAGTGCTACAAGTTATAATCGTGGGAATTGTTCCTCGTTCAGTCACGTGATGATATTGTGAGTCAAAAATTTCAGTGACTCGAATAGGAAGGCATATCGATCCATACAAAAGGGCGCATGCTCGTCCGGAGATGTATCAGTCAAACCCGTGCTACAATCCGCCAACATCAGGCTTTCAAACAAAGTCATAGATTTAATTCTATACCACATTTCAGTGCTAGAAACATGGCTTCAGAGGGTACTGGAACCCACAGGGACCCTGTAACGGGCGAAATGATCTCCAAAACGTGGGTATCATCGGGCTGCATGTCATCGAGGCGTTGAACATGGTCGACCGTCAAACAGGGAACTTAAGCGCCGCGAGAAGCAGCGCGAGAAGGAAGCAAGGAAGGCTGAAAAGGCTGCGGTTGCCCCACCCGCTCTGGATGGCGCTGCGAACGCCCCGAATGAGGACGACCTGAACCCCAATGTGAGTCATCCGAGCATCTCGTCTGCATTCCTCTATGACACAAGCGTGTTGCTCAGCAATACCTTGAGCTTCGCTCCAGGGCGATCTTGAAGCTTAAGGAGACTCAGGACCCCAATCCGTACCCCCACAAGTTCAATGTCACGAAGTCGATCACACACTTTATCCGGGAATACGGCAAAGATGGGTTGATTGCTCCTGGACAAAAGCTTGAGGGTGTCCAGGTCAGTATCGCCGGACGCATACATACCATCCGGAGCAGCGGGAGCAAGCTCAAGTTCTACGACCTGCACGGTGAAGGCAAGCAGGTCCAGATTCTTGCCAACGTCCGGTACGTGATGCCACGTTTTCCCACAACATTACTCTAAACCGAACCGAATGTAGAGATGCAGCCGATGAGAACGCTTTCTTGGCCACACAACAAATCTTCCGCAGGGGTGACATCGTTGGTGTCGTCGGCACCCCATCTCGTTCCCAAAAGGGGGAATTGTCCATTTCGCCCTCAGAAATGGTCCTGCTTGCCCCCAATTTGCATCAGTTGCCTTCCGGTCACTTCGGCCTCAAGGATCAAGAGACTAGATATAGAAAGCGTTACCTGGACCTCATCCTCTCCGACGATACCCGTCGTGTTTTCATCACTCGTTCCAAGATCATCAATTATATTCGGAGGTTTTTTGACAGCCAAGGCTTCCTCGAAGTCGAGACACCCATTACGAGTATGCTTGCTGGCGGTGCGACCGCCAAGCCCTTTGTCACGCATCATAACGATCTTAACCTCGACTTGTACCTCCGCGTCGCGCCCGAGTTGTACCTCAAGAAACTCGTCGTGGGCGGGCTAGATCGCGTGTTCGAGATCGGTCGTGTGTTCAGAAACGAAAGTATCGATCTCACCCACAATCCCGAGTTCACACTCTGTGAATTCTATATAGCGTATGCGGATATGTACGACGTCATGGACCTTACGGAGAACTTGATTGAAGGGATGGTCAAGTACCTGACAAACGGGGGCACAGTCATGACGTACCATCCGGAAGGCAAGGGTGGAAAGGAGCTCGTGATGGATTTCAAGACACCTTGGAAGCGGTATGATATGATCGGGACCCTTGAGGAGAAGTTAGGCGTCAAGTTCCCCCCGAGCGAGACGCTGCACACCGTCGAAGCAAACAAGTTCCTCGTTGACCTCTGCCAGAAGGTAACGTCATCCCCATCCATCCCATGCGCATATTCCTACGAGCATGTCATGTAGCACGGCGTCGACTGCTCCGAACCTCGCACCAACGCTCGTCTCCTTGACAAGGTGAACCCCAACGTATGAATGAGGCTTACATATGAGTAACTCGCCTCTGTAGCTCGTCGGTGAATTCATCGAGCCACTCTGCATCTCACCCACTTTCATTGGTATGCCGTCCCTTTACATTCACTAACTCCCCAATCTTATTCAGCCCAGTCGGCCACCCTCAAGTCATGTCACCCCTTGCCAAGAACCACCGTTCACGCCCAGGTCTATGCGAACGTTTCGAGGCTTTCCTGTGCGGCAAGGAAATCTGCAACGCGTATACGGAGTTGAACGATCCGTTTGAGCAACAGTCGCGTTTCGAGGAACAGGTAGGTTTCCATGCGACTTGAACCACCGAGGTTTTTGTCTGACGTGTACGACGTCAGGCCCGTCAGAAGGAGCAGGGCGACGAGGAGGCACAGCCGATAGACGAGACGTACGTGAACGCGTAAGTTGGCGCAGTTAGGTGAACGTGACGTTGGCTTGATTCACGAGCTCGATCTGTCAGGTTGGAACACGGCCTTCCTCCCACTGGAGGCTGGGGAATGGGCGTCGACCGACTGATCATGTTCCTTACCGACTCTCCCAGTAATATTGATACTTCCTTTCCGCGACGACGTTTGTCTCTGACGGAGTTTTTTAGACATCAAGGAAGTGCTCCTCTTCCCTGCTATGAAGCCTATCGAAACGGGCTCCAATGCTGCGCCTTCTGGACTACAGTAAGATGCGAACGTAGCGAGGCAAAAAAATTATTCAGACAGTTGTCATGTCGAGTATCTCCAAGAAAATGTGTATCAAATAATCTGCACGACCCTCGATCTCTACATCATTGAGTTGTCGTAGACGACGTGCAACGTCGATCCATGTCGAGGGCCTCCAGAAAACGACTTGCCCACCAACACTCCTTCCATTACTTACCCATGACGGAAGGAAATGAGTCAAGCAAATGCTAGATTAATCACGCAACAAGGCCTCGGCCTTTGGAGACCTAGCGGTGATCTGGTACCTAAATGGCTTCGGATGGCTATTCGAAAACCGATGTCACCCATGCTTGTGGAACAGGCGACGGACTTCACGAAAAAGTGTACTCACGAAATCGTCCCCGAACTGACGTCGAGTATTGGGGTGAGTTCGACACCATCGACGACCTCCTTTGAAATCTTGAGTACAGCGAGAGACATGGCAACCGAAATGAAGAGGGATGCTTCTGCGAGGCGATAACCTGAGAGGAAAGTGATGGTGGTGGTTGATGCAATGCACGATGACCCTTCGAGTACGGGAGCTCTTACCTGGGCAGATCCTATCACGACACAACGTGGCACAAATGATTAGCAAGCCAGATCGTGTACGCATCACAAAAACAGACAACGTGACTTACCTTCTGCCAAATCCGAAGCAGACATTCTGGGGGTCAGGCTGCGGTGCCTCGCCAAGAAACCGTTCAGGACGGAATATGCCAGGATCTGGATACGTGGACTCATCATGGAGAACCGCCCTGGGTGTGCATTCAATAGTGAGTCGCTCGTCAGGGGCAAATGCGTGCGTGTGTACATATTCATGCATTCACGTATGCAAGAAAGCCAGCACAACACTCACCACACATTTCCAATGATGTATGATCCTTTTGGGATGAGGAATCCATTGAAATGAATGTCTTCCGTGGCAACGTGGGGCATCGCTTTTTTCAACTTTGTGAGTATTTTCAAAGACATCAGAACATGTAGAAACGGTACCTAGTGGTGTGACAGAGTGCCATCGGAGGACTTCCTTCCAGACTGCATTTATATAAGGAAGCGAATCACGGTCGTTGAAACAGGGCAATCTCTCGCTCCCCACTACCCCATCGAGCTCTGCCTGCGCCTTGGCCTGAACTTCGGGGAACAAAACCATCGCGAGAAAGAAGGCATGTATGGTAGAGACGACCTGCAGATGACATTGGTGAATGCATACTTGATTTCCTGGATAGGAGGGTATACCGTGTCTGATGCACCTGCAAAAAGATATCAAGACGAGATAGATACTATCGAGAACCAAACACACCGAGATAGACCATCGAAGAAGTCCACATTATGACATCTTCTTCCTCTGGGCTCACCCCTCCTTCCAAAAGTGTGGAAGAAAAGGACGGAATTGCTGTACCCGCCGCCTCGCAGAACGTGAGATGCACCGCATTCGGCATAGAAGCCATGAATGTCCTACCATTTGCTCCACGACATAACTGTGAGGCTTCAAAAGCGACTCCATCAAAATCTGATGGTATTTCTTTGCATCCTGGAAGAAGCGCGTTCCAGGGAGCCATTCCGGGAGATATCGTACTACAAACCACTTGAGCATGCATTCCAAACGATGGGGGTTGAGCTTCGCCTTACAGGCAGGGATAGTGTCTACCAGAAACGCGCCAGGAGCTGCAACCAGTGAAACCATGGCCATGGCGTTGTCTGCCAATTCGACAAATGGGTCTTTCCCCTCTTGGGCGGTATACCCGTAGGTCACCTTAAGAATGATGGCGCCAGCAGTGCTAATCGCGGTGGGCGATGATGACAAGCGAGGAAAGCTTTGCGATCAAAATGCACTTACAAGCGTATGTGATTGACCAGATTCTCAGGCCCCCGCAACACATTGAGCAAGAACCGCCGTGTCTCCTCCTCTTCGATCGAGTTAAATGCTGCAGTGCTATTCCTGCTACCGAACAAACGGTAAAAGTGCTTGCGATACTGGCGGAACCGGTCATTGTAATCAAGGAAGAGCATTCCCTTACTCAAGCCGACCAGGTCGGATGCCATAGTCAAGTGTGGTCTGTTCGAACATTTGATGCTCTGTTTCTCGAGTACCTCCGAAATGGCCTTGGACGAGTTGAGAACGATATAACGCGTCCCTAGGACGCTCATGGTCGAGATAACCCCTGCGATATTGATATTATAGTCGTGAGCATGGCTTGTAAGACGATGAGAAGAAAGCGCGTGCCATATTTTCTACCCAATGCTGCAAAATCCTCCCAGTTTTTCTCGGAAGATATCTGCAAGAGATTACCGATCATTGGCCACCCAGTAGGTCCAGGTGGAAGTGAACTGGAGCGCCTCGAATCAATCAGCCATTTGATAAAGTAAACCCCTACTCCGAGGAAGCAGACATCGAGAAAAGATATTGCCCAAGCCATTGATGACAAGGCAGCGCTGAAAGGTGGAGGATAGTGGGATGTCTCGGTGGAGTTTGGCCAGACTGGCCCCAATTTAATGCAATAAATCGGCTAAATCAAGCATGAAGCTGTCAGATTACAGTACGAATGCAGTAATGCTAGGGTGAAACGAAAGGGTGAATAGGGTTATTCGCGTACAAGGAGTGATCGCGTCCGTGCAATGGACGGGTAATGATTAGCGGGTACGAAAAGGAAAGAATGAAAAGCCACAAGAATATATTGTACGAGAGGGCATACCGGGCATCCGCAAACCTAACTCAGGCTGAACCGGTTTTGGCGCAGCGGCGACCCTGGATCTCCTTTTTTGACCGGCTGTCCTCCAATCACAGCTCTCAAATGGTCGGTGGTAGAATAGAAGCTTGGCTAGAGTGGAAACCGCGGCATTCGGACGAGGAAGGTTTGAGCATGGAGCTCAGTCGACCGCCATGCCGACTCGACCGGTCCGTGAAAAAGTAAATGGGAAACCACGATCTGAGACTTGGAATGGGAACGAACCTGGTGCCAGGAAGTACTATTGACATTGTAATGCAACATGACAGTGACAAGCACTGCATCATGATGAAGAGGTTACAGTAATGACCACCATTGGAGTCGCACTTGTTATTATATTTGCACCGGGAAGGACCTCGGCATCAATGACGCAAGTTAGTACCCGCTGAGCCCGAGATGTTCATTGATAACGATCTAGGGAAATGGTACTCCCTTCCTTAGCCTTAGGCCCACTCACCATTTTAAACAAAGTAGAATGGAGGAGGCTAATAACCGGAAACCGGGACCCGCGACGTGGCGTATGCCCTTTAGTGAGTCGGTGCTAACAAGCTGGCGAACGATTCCGAAATTTGGTTGCCAGTCTTGTGCTCCTGCGGCTGAGCCGGAGCAAAGCCCGGACCCGATATCGTAGGCAAGTTCGGGTTCAATATCAATGGCCAATTTGGGCGCTCCCATGTCTAGCTCAACTTCACACTCGCCGATGGTGTCCACCTTGTTGCAATACTCGCAGCGGAAACCTCGGACTCACAGCCATTTCTCAATATATGAATCGTTGAACTTGTCAAGGATACACGCAAGCCAGCCAGCCAGTGCCCCGTGACGTGGAAGTTTACTAGTACTCTTGAAGGTTTCCAGGCTGATGCATGATGGCCTAGCGGTTTATAATACTTATGTATTGCTTTTTCCGTCCTCTTTTCCATATCGACCACTGGTGCCTTGGTGGAGTAAGAAGGTAATTTGGCTCTCTTCCCCGGATCTCCGACCAGGGTCCATGTGCATGTCATGTTGATCTGAGCACTATTAGGTATACGACGAGTGAGTCGAACTTCACTGACATACTCTCGATTTCAGTAATCTGATGCTCGTCGATGGCATCCGATGGCAATGAATTCATCGATCTACACGACGACGCCGACAGCTACGCACACATATGGAACGAGGTGATCAACAGTCCGTACCAGAGCATACTACTCGATGTCGCAACTGTTCCGTCCTAGGATGACGATGACCAGCATGCATTGGATGTCCGAGTCGTGTGGCAGCCGTCCCCATTCGTTCATTTGTTTATCCCAAATGGGTACCGACCTTGTCCCTCATTGACTCTCCCAGTACTTAGGATTCAAATGATTCGTTTCCGCGATGACAGTAAACTTTCATAGATATGATCAAGGACGAGCTCCCGTTCCTTGCCATGAAGCCTGTCGAGACAATGCTGCACCTGCCAGACAAGAGTAAGATGTGAACGCGTTGAGACAACAATGATTCAAGTTTATTCAGACAGATGTCATGTCGAGTATCGCCAATTAAATAATCAGTAGGATCCAACCCTCGACCTCTACTAAACTGTCGTAGACGACGTGCGACATCCAGCCATGCCGAGAGCCTCCAGAAAGTGGCTTGGTTACCACCGGGACCCCTGCCATTACTTACCTACGACGGAAGTGAAATGGATGCTACATAGATTACTGTAACCAAGCAACAAGGCCTCGGCCTTTGGGGACCTAGCGGTGATTCGGCACCTAAATGGCTTCGGGTGGCTATTCGAAAACCGGTGTCACCCATGCTTGTGGAACAGGCGACGGACTTCACGCAAAAGCACTCACGAAATCGTCCCCGAACTGACGTCGGCTATCGGGGCGATTTCGACACCGTTGACGACGTCCTTTGAAATGTCGAGTACAGCAAGAGACATGGCAACTGAGATGAAGAGGGACGCTTCCGCGAGGTGAAAACCTGAGAAGAATGTGATGGTGGCAGTCAATAGGATATACGAGAGCCCTTCGGGTCCGAGCAGGAACTTTTACCTGGGCAGATCCTATCACGACACAACGTGGCACAAATGATTAGCAAGCCAGATCGTGTACGCATCACAAAACAGACAACGTGACTTACCTTCTGCCAAATCCGAAGCAGACATTCTGGGGGTCAGGCTGCGGTGCCTCGCCAAGAAACCGTTCAAGACGGAATATGCCAGGATCTGGATACGTGGACTCATCATGGAGAACCGCCTTGGGTGTGCATTCAATAGTGAGTTGCTTGTCAAGGGCAAATGCATGCGTGTGTACACATTCATGCATTCACGCATGCAGGAAAGCCAGCACAACACTCACCACACATTTCCAATGATGTATGATCCTTGTGGGATGAGGAACCCACCGGAATAAATGTCTTCCGAGGCAACGTGGGGCATCGCTTTCGTATTCAGCTTGATGAGCGTACTCGAAGGTATCAGAGCACGCAGAAATGGTACCTAGTGGTGTAACAGAGTGCCATCGGAGGACTTCCTTCCAGACTGCATTTATGTAAGGAAGCGAATCGCGGTCGTTGAAACAGGGCAATCTCTCGCTCCCCACTACCCCATCGAGCTCTGCCTGCGCCTTGGCCTGAACTTCAGGGAACAAAACCATCGCGAGAAAGAAGGCATGTATGGTAGAGACGACCTGCAGATGACATTGGTGAATGCATACTTGATTTCCTGGATAGGAAGGTATACCGTGTCTGATGCACCTGCAAAAAGATATCAAGACGAGATAGATACTATCGAGAACCAAACACACCGAGATAGACCATCGAAGAAGTCCACATTATGACATCTTCCTCTGGGCTCACTCCTCCTTCCAAAAGTGTGGAAGAGAAGGACGGAATTGCTGTACCCGCCGCCTCGCAGAACGTGAGATGCACCGCATTTAGTATAGAAGCCATGAATGTCCTACCATTTGCTCCACGACATATTGGTGAGGCCTTAAAAGCGACTCCATCAAAATCTGATGGTATTTCTTTGCATCCTGGAAGAAGCGCATTCCAGGGAGCCATTCCGGGAGATATCGTACTACAAATCGCTTGAGCATGCATTCCAAACGATGGGGGTTGAGCTTCGCCTTACAGGCAGGGATAGTGTCTACCAGAAACGCGCCAGGAGCTGCAACCAGCGAAACCATGGCCATGGCGTTGTTCGCCAATTCGACAAAAGGGTCTTTCCCCTCTTGGGCGGTATACCCGTAGGTCACCTTAAGAATGATGGCGCCAGCAGTGCTAATCGTGGTGGGCGGTGATGACAAGCGAGGAAAGCTTTGCGATCAAAGTGCACTTACAAGCGTATGTGATTGCTCAGATCCTCAGGCTCCCGCAACACATTGAGCAAGAACCGCCGTGTCTCCTCCTCTTCGATCGAGTTAAATGCTGCAGTACTATTTCTGCTACCGAACAAACGGTAAAAGTGCTTGCGATACTGGCGGAACCGGTGTCTGTAATCAAGGAAGAGCATTCCCTTACTCAAGCTGACCAGGTCGGATGCCATAGTGAAGTGTGGCCTGTTCGAACATTTGAGGCTCTGTTTCTCGAGTACCTCCGAAATGGCCTTGGACGAGTTGAGAACGACATAACGCGTCCCTAGGATGCTCATGGTTGAAATATCCCCTGCGATATTATAGTCATGAGCATGGCTTGTAAGACGATGGGAAGAAGTCTGTGCCATATTTTCTACCCCAATGCTGCAAAATCCTCCCAGCGTTTCTCAGAAGATATCTGGAAGAGGTTACCAATCACTGGCCACCCAGTAGGCCCAGGTGGGAGCGAACTGGAGCGCCTCGAATCAAACAGCCGTTTGATAAGGTAAAGCCCTGCTCCGAGGAGGCAGACATTGACGAAAGATATTGCTTGGGCCATTGACGACGGGGGAGCGGAAGGGTGAAGATATGTGTTATGCAGAAAGTCTCGGCCTTAATCTAAACGGGTGTTTTCGTACTCGAGACGGGAACGTCACGGCATGATTGATCCAAAAATGCCACTAGGAAGCACTCTGTACAGGGTGGAATCTATCGGGAGCTTGGGCACATTCGGAGGAAAGCGGCGGTGAGGACAAATACCGGGAGCTATGTCGTCGGGACGTAGAAAAGCTTGATGCCAAAGTCTTTTTCTGACCTCCATAGCCTCCCAGCTAAGTCGAGTATAAGGCCGAACTGCAGCATCGGAAGAGGAAAGCTGGAGCATGGAGATGGCCGCCGCCAAGCCGACTCGATCGTTGGCTGAAAAATTACACGACAAGCTAACTAGTAAGTGTAACCCCTGCCAGCTCACCTGTGCCCAGGCTCTCGTTGTTCCGTCCTGTGAATTTACCGTGAAGATCAGCTGGGGTGATTACGGATGGGTGAATTTGAGTAAAATTGAAATCCCCGCTACGGTAGTAAGTAGTGGGTTCTAGGGTGAACAGTGTCTGTTACCCGGGTAACGTTTCAACACCCACGGGTAGGATCACTGTCTGCCGGTCACACCCGCGGTAAACCCTATCATTTGTTACACTTGCACTGAAAAGGGCATAGGTGCCAATGAGGCAAGTATGCTGAGCCCGATGGTTCATCGATCATGACTTAGGCAATGGGTACTCCCTTCTTCAGCTTGTCTTCAGCACCCTCAGGCCCACTGCTCCTGGCAATTCACCTAACCCAGGGTTCAAGACGCTCCTGTCTTCCAGTAACTCGGAACAAGAAGTTCTACCCAGCGCTGCAACGAAATTCGGTTTGCCAGCCTTCGTTTGAGCAAAAAGTTCAAAGTCGATGTTGCATAACTCGGATGACACCATGACCGGTGGTGCATCTTTGCAGTTACAACAGCCTTCTTCCGATCATGTAGACAATCACCTTCCAGGCATGGACTCGTTACCCCTGGAAATCGACTACCCAAACACCATTTCATCCTACCTGCACCAGATCAGTCACTCCGTAGATGATGACCCATTTGGCGAGAAACGTCGACCCGTGACGACGACGAGTCTATCGGACGCACGCCAACACCTCATAGAAACGTGCGTCGACTATGTCTTTAATTCCCTCCCTACACACCTTCTCCGTATCGCTGACATGTCGATCGTCACCCGGAACGAGATATGGGATGCGGAGCGGTCACAGATAGAAGACATCCTGGACAAAGAACTAGGGGAATTGCGGTATGAGTACTCGAAAGTACTTGCGTGGCATTGGACTGGCTTTCTCGAGCGGAGCTGGTGTGAGGTCAGTCGACCGCGCTGATGGAAATCGCCTGTTGCTAAAACTTAGACCCACAAGGAGTACGCCAAAGACCGCTTCAAATTTGCAATATTCTCGCATCGATGGGGTGATCGCGAACCCCTGTTTCAAGAAATGACCTCCCGAGTCCATCCGAGACCCATCCCGAGCGGTCCAGGATACGACAAACTGCGCCGCCTTTGCGAAAAGGCGCAGACGGACTTTTGTTGTCGGTATGTCTGGTCCGACACATGTTGCATCAACAAGGAGAGCAGCTCAGAGCTGGAGGAAGCGATCCGCTCCATGTATCGGTGGTACAGCCTCGCCAATGTCTGTATAGTCCATTTGGGACAGTCATTGACTGTCGACGACTTTGAACGGGATCCGTGGTTCACGCGAGGGTGGACTCTACAAGAACTTTTAGCACCCAAGATGATGCGATTCTACGGCAAAGATTGGGACCCAATCTACCCCCAAGTCCACGAACACGAACACGGCGACAAGGACATTGAGGCGATCACGAGCGCCATCACTAGAGTGACGGGCATCCCAGAGCTCTATTTGCAACATTTTTATCCATCGTGTGAGCTCGTCGCACAGATCATGGCGTGATCTGCAAAGCGCAAAACCACGCGGATCGAAGACAGGGCTTACTCCCTCCTCGGTCTCTTCAACATCAGCATACCGATCGCGTACGGCGAGGGACACAGAGCATTCTACCGCCTGATGGTCGCTCTCGCCAACGAATGTCACACGCCTTCCTTCTTTGCCTGGGCAGGTCGCCATTCAGATTTCTCCAACGCCCTTCCCTCCTCTCCCGCATGCTACTCGAGACTCGGCCCGGATTCGCAGGTCATGGTTCGGAGCGTAGATCTGGGCCACCCTTTGTACGAAGTCACCAAGCTCGGCGTGATGGTCAAGCTCCTCGTGTTCAGGGTCCATCGCAAATTCACCTTGAGTGGTGGTTTTCACGTCGGTACCACGTGGTACTTTGATGAAAATGCCCCTCTCGAGCCATTCCTGATCCGGGCTGGCACGGGCGCCGTGCTCCCACCCCTCGTGCCCATCGTGAAAGAGGATGATCACGAGTACATGCTGGGCATCGTCAACTTTGCCTGCCCCGAACCGGACGGCCACGGGGAGTTGGTGCGTGGAAGAAAGTACTTTGGGATGTTGATGATGAAAGCAAAGTGGGGTTGGGATAAACTTAGCACGGATCTCGTCATCTCGTTGAATTGCTCTAGAGATACGAGGGGGCGGGTGGAGAACGTCCTCCTGTTGCATACCGTCATGAGCTCAATGTATTGACTTGGATGGGAGACAATTTTCAAGCTGAACCTTCGTCTATCCCTGTTTTGGAGTAGAGGCACTTCATCCGAATAACCCCATCTAGCAAGAACGAATGACCTGCTCACCGAAACTCAGACACCGCAGGAGGGATACAAGTCACTCATTGTTCAAATCGTGGTTCCACAATCTATTCAAGTTCGTCGACTCTCCCGCGTAAAGGAAAAAAAAGGGACAAGTATGACTGGATAAACCGTGAAAATGAAAGAAACGTACGTACAAACAAATGGGGTTGTGCACTGTTCACGCCAATACACACTCCGATAATGTTAAGAAGTATGGAAACAAGTCATCCGTCCTTCGTGGTAGCATAGAAATGTCCATGGAGGAAACAATCCTACGACGAGCTCCTCTGGTTAGTCATGCAACGTAAGGTATAGTAGGACTCCTCTAAGTTGAGAGTATGGGTAAATGTATGATTCAGACCGCACGGTGAATCCGGGGTGAAGTTGGAAGGTATCGCGGGAGCGGAGGGTGAAGATGGATAGCGGACGGCATTACATGACGCCGCAGACTCTGAAAGAGAAAAAAAAAAAAGGATGACAGCAGACTAATCCCAATCAATAGTTATACCGCCAGGCCCAGGGGCAGAAACCCCAATGCCTCTGTCAGCTTCACGTTTAAGCCATTTGAGAGCACGTTTGTCATCTTTAAGATACGGCTCTAGTCTCTCAAGACACTTCTTGTTATGATCCTGCAAAAATGGACATCGAGTAAGCTAGCCCGCCCGATAGGTGAGTCGCCGACAAGGTACCTTGAGCCACTGCTTCTCCTCTTTGGTAAGCATATTTTCTTTTACCATCCGGGTTTGGATAGGTACACTGGTAAGGCGTTCAAAACCGAGCCAGATATCGCCGCTGAACTCGCCCTTGGTCTACATTCACATTCACCCCATCAGGATGCGGCGGAGGCGGTGATAAAGGAAGCTGACACACCTTTACGCGTCTAACGACCAAAGCAGACTCAATGCGCATACCCCATCTACCCTCGAGGTCTGATATTAAAGATTCTGTCAGAAAAGGGCATTGGGTAATCTATTGGGCGGGAAACGCACAAAATCCGGGTTCATTGGTGATAACGTGGCCCGGTTCGAGAGGAACGCTGCTGGAGAAGCCGTGCGGCCCTTCATGGACGTTCAAGAACGAGCCGAAACCATGACCCGTGCCATGCTGCGGATAACGTTAAACGGGCACTACGAAACACGACGACATACATACGAGGTAGTTGAGGCCATCTTTCCACAAGGCGCGGCGCGCGAGAACATCTAATTGAAGGCCTGTGGTCCCTTCAGGAAAGACGGCACTATCGATGGCGATCTGGGGTAAAGATCAATATCGTACGTGGAGAATTTGATTGATGAAACGCCGCCGACGTACATGTCCTTGCAGCACGCGGGTATAAGCTTCAGATTGGTCCTGTGACGGACGACCAAAATGAACAGTGCGAGTTGTGTCACACGTGCCATCCCGGTACTGACCACCAGAGTCGCTGAGGTAATAGAAGACTTATAAGCACCGGAGATATCATAAGTAGCCTCGAGCACCTACTTCAAGTAAGGCGTCTCTCGATCAATCATTCTCGCGTTCGATTTAGACGGCGAATAATGTGGTAGAGCTATGCAGGATATTCAGAACTAATACGGGACATATCAGACAAATTACTTACCCGCGTTAGGCCCGCTAGCAGAGATATTCTCGTACGCGAGACCCCAGTAATGCTTATTCTGCCTCCTAAACTCTGTGAGGCGCCATGCGGCTTCCCATTCTGTGATATCATAGCCTTGATGAATCTTATGTTCCAGCCAGGCAAGCCATTTAACCTGGAGGGAATGGCGTGAGAGCAACGAAACAGGTGAGGCGCTGATAGGACATACGTAGGCAGCTCCATCACGTAGATATGCACGCCGCAAGCCATCTAACTCCACTTCATTCTTGACTGCTTTCATGTTGTCAACGTGGGAGGGTGCGACAGTGTAACGGAAGTGGGTTAGCATAAGTGAGATCGCGTAGGATGTCTCAGGGCAGAGAAGTAGTTTGCCCTCGCCCCATTCCCTTCGCCGTAGGAATGGCCAGATATCATTGTACTCCCTTCTCTCTACCTTGAGAGAGCGCAAGTAGTCTTCGGTATCGTCGGTGAGCTTGGTTGCATCGAGGAAGAGGATGACCCTGTCGAGAGAAATGAACAGGTAGGCGTAGAATAGAGGGTTGAAAGGGATATCGGATCCGCGCAAGTTCAATAGGTACGCTAATGGAAAACAGTCAGCATGTTACCAAACCGACGTCCTTTACATACCGATGTTTGACAGTGAAGTAATCAGAGTTCCCACATGCATCTGCGATGCCGTTGGTGGAGACTTGGAGTATGTTGGCACAGCTGGCGGCTGTGCTCGAATCCACTGTCGCACTTCGGCAAGTTTGGATGATGCTTCCCGGCCGGTGAAGTCTAAGGATTGGACAAAAATTGGATCCTTCGAGCGCAGAGGCTTCTCCTTCCAGCTGAGGTCGATGAAGTTCTGAGGGGGAAAAACCAACTTGGATGTTTTCGTATTAAGTTTGGCAATCAGTTGTGTCGCCTTTTCGTGCGAGATCATCCTAGCATCGATACCAATCTTGGCGTCCCTAGCACGGTCCTACAACACAACTTCAGGATTCCTATCTGAATCCATCTTACAACCGCTTACCATCAACCATTCGATCCAGTCCTTCGGCGCATTAACTGCACCTGCTGGGATTAGATACCAGTTGGGATCTAATTCCTCGCGCGCTTGCAACCAGTATCGAGAGTCGGTAATAAGATAAGCTGCAGTCTTAGAGACGATGGCTTGGCCAGCACTTCCAGAGAATCTGTAAGCCGCATAAGGTGGTGATAAACAACACTAGACCATAAAAAGACTCGCCCGGAAATCCATTCTCTGCGCTTGTCGCTCGGAGCGACGTATTCGGATTGATGTGCGTCCTCAGTAGGAATGACGCTGGAAATAAAGAATGTATAAGGTGACAGGGAGCCAAACGGAATTGACTACTCACTAGTAATCAAGACCATCCTTCACCATCAGTTTGCGTATCTGCTCGAGCCTGTCGGTCGTATCCACACGGTCCTTGATCGATGCCACTTCGCCCATCTTGCGCTCCAAAGCGGACCCGATGAGGGTACTGGATGAATCGTTCGAGAAGAGAGCAGGTCGTTTGCTACCGCTGGACCTGGAAGAATTGCGAGTAGGAGAGTTATACTGCGGAGGAGGCCTCTCCGAGCTGACAGAGGGACTCCTTTCCAAGAGCTCTCGCTCTCTCTCCTTTGCCTTGCCAACTCCCCAACCGTAACCCCATTTCGCAGATTTCTTCGAATCGGCTCTGACCAGGTTCGGTTTGCTCTGGTTGGGCGATAGCTGGGAGAGCTTGGAGTTGTTGTTGGGAAGTGCAGGAACGTCGTAGGCTTCTGAGTCGGAGTCAAACTCGAGTTTCTCCGGGTCGGAGAGAGTCCGTGTCGTTGAATACGATCCTGAGCGTACGAGACGGGTAGATTGATGGGAACGATTAGAGTTGTGACCTTCAGAACGGTGGGAGCGGTGAGAGCGATTATCGGAATTATTTGATACAGTCTCAGACTTTTCCGAGTCCGTACGAATGAGCGGGCTCGCTTCTCTGAATCTCGTCTTGTTCGAGAAGGGGAAGCACATCGGCGGGGGTGGGGGAGGTGGGGGAGGGGGAGGCGGGGCCATCTTGACAACTGGAGGGGGATGGTTAGAAGTCAAGAGTCCTGGTTGGCTCGCGAAGGATAACTTGGAATCACACGAGGCCAACTGGCCATGAAGGGCAGGGTCCGAGTAAAATTGACTTGGAGGGGTGGGTCAGTACGTGGGAATTGCTGACAAATTCAACCTATAATTGGTGGGCTTAATGGCGTGCTGCGTCGCGTACGCGATCCCGTGTGATCCTGATCCTCTCGGTCCCCTGGACTAAATGAGATGGCCAGTGTAGAGAACCATGCTGTTTGGATCTGTTCTATCGCGACCAAATCGCCGCCATTCGGATGGACGAATGAGTCACAGACCGATCTGGTCAATCGCTTGGGTTGTCAGTGCCATGGAACTTCGGTACTAGACGGACGAATTGCGAGGCTAAACCACCAAAATGATTCGTTACACGTGTACTACGATCAGATGAAACCCGTGTCCCATACTTACCCACGGCGATGATGGTATGATCTCAGGCAGTGCCAAGAATATGGGAATGTTTCATGGCGTGTTCCGTGGGACAGATTTGACAATGAGAACACGAGGCAGCAACGATTACCGTCAACAGCAGGTCAGTGGCACCGTCCCTGAAAGGTGGACGTTGGATTCCCATTCATAGCACTCGCGCTGAGTACGGAAGCGGCGCTGTTATCCTGGATGTAAGACATGCCAACCGGGACTAATAAGCTGAGGGTGAAATGCAAGCCTGAAGCTGCCACAAGTTCCACATCAGTTACCACTGCAGGAGCACACTTTTAGCAGATCTGAGAAACGATGCGGAAATTTGAACACAACTGAGACTATCTGAAACCCCAAAGGGAGGACATGTAACCATTCCAGGTATATGTTGTGGATGGAGGACGACCATGATTGCGCCAAGTATCCCATGAGGTATGCGCACGTAGAATTGGCATTAGCAAGTTTGATCGAAATCATAGCAGCGCTCGATAGGCAGAATGGGGCAGAGGACGCTCCTACCCTTTAATTCTTCACTCCATCATCATTCAGCGCGCACACCAATGGGAATGTATCAGACTTACAGGGATTAAGAACACGCACACAAAGCGATGAGGAAAGGAAGAATGAGGTCACTCAGGAGTTTTGACGCACCAGGGGATTTAATCCTCGGCCACCGCTCCGTCAATCGGTAGGCAGCCGTGCACTCTGCTTTCCACAATACTAAATACGGCGCAAACTAGTATTTGAAAGAGAAACGCAGCGCCCAAGGGTGTCCTACTTCCTTCTCTCGCTCTAGCAGCTACTTGGAGAAACTGAGGCACTGACGAATCCTGCGCTGGCTATGCAGGAGGATAGGTGATACGACCCCATTTATCGAAGGTTTGAATGAAAAAATGGCAAGCAAGCACCAGCATAACAGATCCGGACCAAGGTGTCGCGATGTCCTGTCACCTGTGCAAGCCCCAGTCACGTGCTTCTGCTGGATAGTTACATAATCAAAGTCATTCGATGTTGGCATTAATTTTAAAGTGGTACTCAACTTGGGGCCTAGCCGAGCCGACTACAGTAGAAGTTCTCATAGTGCATGACCTCGCAATGCATAATTCTAATATTGCATTGAGTTTGAGCTGTAACCAACTTGGGTACACTATAAAATCTCATATTTTCACATATCCCATAATGCATAAGGATTTGAGCAGGATTATGCATTATGAGAATGGGTATTTTGGTGGACAGGAGATTATCTAAGACTATGTTGAACCATTACATGCTTGTCAGCATTTATAATTTGTTCATGGTACTCCATTGCGACCATTCCCATGCCTGCTGTTGAATCAAGATGCAAGCCCCAGGCTGGGCATGCCCCATATAAGCCTTGCAATCCCTGCATACTTTCCAGCAAGGACACTCCAAGGAGCTCAGCCCAGTCTCTTCAGCCACAATGCAAGGAAAACCTCACCTTGCATGACTGGATGACGGTCTTTGCCTACTTTGATGCACATTCTAAGATCTCTCAGGATGCAGTTGTCAAGCATTTCTGTTAAGCCCTTGACTAACCACTAGGCAATGCACCTAATGATCAACCTATAGAACAACACAAACGGGGCGACAAGAGTACAAGGCGGAACTGGCCAAGTACTATAGTGAGCAAGACGTGGGTTTAACCACAAGTTCAAGAGGAAACGGATAGAATTCCAAAACTAGGCTACATCGAGTAAACTACTAGCTATATATACTGGAATGCTATTGCCTTAGGGCAGGCATGGAATGTACTAGAAGGTTTACGTAATGTGATGTCATGGTGACATCATAGTCTGGACTATTAGGGCAAAGGGGAATCTAAGATAAAGGTGAAACGAATGATGAAAGATGCGATCGGGGTGAATCGCCGATGCATGTGAAACGGTACTTAAATAGAGGTACAAAAGGGAAGGAGATCTGGGTAAAGGGGAAACAAATCGAGATCTGGATCTGGGATCTGAGATCAGGATTTAGGAGAGACTGTAATGAGAGGTCAGTGATAACAGTTCGAGAGGGAGAAACGAATGAAGGAATGGATTCGGATCTAGCCGAGATAAGATAAGATAAATGAGAAACAAATGAGAAGAGAAACAGAGAGGAGAGGTGGGGTCATAAATAGACTGTGGCAGTGAAGAGTTAGCTAAGGGTGCCATAACTTAGCTAAGGTAGCGGTCGGATATCGGGTTGAACCTGTGAATAGGGGTGAAATCTTACAATTTCCAAACTCATCCTGAAGGTGTCCTTGAGTTTGACCAATGGTCAGTTCATGTTTCTCAATGCCTGTGGCAGCTCTGAGTTGACTTGTGGAAGGTAGAGAGTGCTAGATTGACTTAGCCATGCTTGGATAGTGTTAGACCCTTGACTAACCACAAGGCAATGCACCAAGTGATCAATCTACAGACGAACACAAACAGAGAACAAGAGTACAAGGTGGAACTGGCCAAGTACTTATAATGAGCAAGGTGTGGGTTTAACCACGAGTTCAAGAGTAAACAGATAGAATTCCAAAACTAGGTTACAACAAGTAAATGACCAACTATATATACTGGACTGCTTTAGGGCAGGCATGAGATATAGAATGTACTGGAAGGTTATGTAATGTGATGTCATGGTGACATCATAGCCTGGAACATTAGGGTGAAGGGTAAATCTAAGATAACAGGTGAAATGAGAGATAAGAGATGCAATTGGGGTAGATCACCAATGCATGTGAAATATACTTAAATAGAAGGGCAAAGGGGAATACAAATCAAGATCTGGATCTGGTGATCTGAGATTGGGATTTGGGAGAGACCATAAAGAGAGGTCGGTAATAATAGTCCAAGAGAGGAAATGAAAATAGGTGATACCGGGGATGTGGTCGGACATCACTGATAGATAGCGAAGGGAATTCAGATCTAGCCAAGATAAGATAAGATAATGAAAAGCAAAGGAGAAGAAGGGGAAATAAAAGGAGAAAGGGGTATATCAGTGTACTGGCATGGAGTGCGAGGTGGCTACTTGTGTGATAAATAGACTGTGGTGGTGAAGAGTTAGCTAAGAGTTGCCTGGGCTTAGCTAAGATAGTGAGATGATATTAAATAAGACCTGTGAATAGGGGTGAAATCTTACAGATAGGTGGTTTGTGAATGGTGTGCAATGATGTGATGTGTTACTATCACACATTATCTGAATGTCACGTATATCCTACATTGCATAATTCTAATAATGCATCAAGAAAATGTCCCACCTGACTCGATGCATTATGAGGACTTCTACTGTAGTAGCCAACTAGTTACACTAAAGTTATGATCAAAAGTTGCACATAAATTTGGTCTCTGCTTAAACTTTGCAACACAGCATATTTCCAAACATAGAATCATCTGACAAATCCAACAACATGACACACCGGGCCGTGATAACCACATGATGGCATATTAAGGCTGGTGCTTGTGGCAACTGGACAAAGTGGTGTATTACTAAAATAAGACTGCTGATTTGTGTGGTAAATTCAATCTCTGCTTAAAAATCAAAAACATTCAGATATACCAAATCCTATTATCTAGCTAGATTCCCTTGATTCCAGCTATCCCCCACAGTATGCCTAGATCCTCAGCACATTAGGAAGCCTTGAGCTTCCTTCAAGCAGCTCTTAGCAGCATCAATATAGCACAAGCTATGTATAGAGCTCTGGAATATAATTGTGGCTCAGATTGGGCCTAATCTCATATCAAACACTGATGATTCCAACTCATCCTTTTATTCATCCTCACCCACTTCATCATCAACTCCTTCCACATCCCTCTCCTATTCTGTTTCAGATTCAGGCCAGTCCAATGCTCTTTTTTTCCAGTCAGAAGAGGTTATTCAATTTCAACATGCACTATTGGCAAGAATTGATGAGGTATAGCAGGCATGTGTTCTTCGTGCCCATATTCCCACTATTTATGCCCCACAAATTCATCTCCTCAAAGAGTGGAAAATTCATCACCCATGGCTTTTTCATTGAAAGCTTCATATATCCCATGAAGTTTTTATTCAGCTTGTTGAGAAGATTCACCACCATCCTATCTTTTCTACTGCCAGTGACTCCAACTCTAGCTCTGATGACATGCCTCTTCCAGAATCTCATGCAGTTAACCAGCAATTGCCTGTTTGGTTTCAGCTGGCAAATTTCTTAAATGGGGCAGGACATTATGGCAATGCTGCAACACTACAAGATATGGCTAAATGGGCAGGTGTCACCATTGGTACAATCCAAAACTGTTACAAGCATGTTATGCTTTCAGTTCTACATCTGCATAATCAGGCTATTCACTTTGATCCTACTCATTATGAAGGTGATTGTGTAGAGAAGGAGAGAGCTAAAGCTTGGGTTGAAGCCAGATCTATTTCAGAGTGGAGAGGAGGCTTCTTATGTGTTGATGGTTCAACCTTCAATTTTTTTCAAAAGCTAAGACTCCATGGTAAGGTCTTCTTTGATTGAAAATCACACTATTTTGTAACAAATCAGGTTGGTCTGAATTTATTCTGCTAATACAAATATTTACTAATGCTATATTTTACTAGGTTATTATTCTCCCTCATAACCTGAAGATTGTGGACTATGCCATTGGTCCTCCAGGAAGCATGCATGATGCAAGTGCTTTTCAACACACTCATGTTGCCCGGTATTCTCATCAATTCTTTGCTGCAAATGAGTGGCTTTGGGCTGATTCAGCCTATCCCTATCAAACATGGTGTATTACACCATTCAAGAAACCTGTTGGAGAAAGCCTTGGTCCTGATAAAAGAAAATTCAATTATCAATTATCATCAGTAAGAATTTTCATATTTTTCTCTAAATTTATTTTAATAGCTACAGATACATGTTTGGACCAAGCATTTCTATGGCTCACTCAAAGGCTGTTTTCAATCACTTGTGGATATGCACTTCTGAATTCAGACACAAAGAAACCTCAATCATGCAATTGCATGAATTTGTTGCTGCTTGATTCTACACAATTTGATTATTGACATTAAAAAGGAGCTTAATTTGGATAATCCATTGGCTGAATTTGAGCAAGAGTTTCCAGGTGAAGGGTACAATGGAAACTCACATGCTGATTAGGAGGCAGAGGATGAGAATGAGAATGAAGAATGAGAGGTGGATAATGATCTTGCTACATCAATAGGACAGGCTTTTTGCAGAGAAGTTATGAACACTGTTACAATGGCTGGGAGGCTATCATAATGGGGCCTTCGCTGAACAAGGATGTTGCTTAGGGGCGACGACACAGTTAGCACTTAGGGGATTCCTAGAGCGCACAAGGGAGTACTCAAGGGGATTCCTTAGTACGGTGGACGAAGGAGTGCTCAAGGGGATTCCTTAGCACAGTGGATGAAGGAGTGCTTAAGGGGATTCCTTAGCACGACGCAGAGGTCGACTAGGGTTGTACCCGTAGGCCGATGAAGGTTCCTTTATGAAGGAAGAACAAGGAGCGGTCACTTAATAGTAGACCGGAGACTTAGGATGAAGGATAAAGGCGTAGATTGCCTTAGCGCAGGACGAGATACAAGGTAACTCGAAGGAGGTCTAAGCTAAGGAATCGTAGCGTAAAAGAGAGGGTTTATATACCCCTGGATACGCGCATGGGCCAGGTGTGGAATACTGCAGGATCGGGATAAACCGTGGGATAACGCGTATGGAGTCGGAAGAAGCATGTATCCTGTGTGTCGTAACAAATCGGATCAGAGAAAGAAGAGAAGCATGGACATGTGCATGGAGCATGCGAAACACGTGTCCGACTATCGTGGGATAATCAACGAAGTCATGAGATAAGTGGAAAGTACCTTCAGTATAGAATGATAGCGATACAAAGCCGAAGGCAGGGAAGAGGAAGGAAGTTCAGTGGTTGGGCGAGAACATGTAGGATGCGTGTACCTGGTTCTGGTAGTACAAGGAGTGAGAGTAAACGTAACAAGTGTAAGAAGGAAAAGAGAAGTCGTAACAAACACATTGTTGCAAAACATATAGGCTGTACATGATGACAATATACAACAAGGCTATAGACATACATACAACAACATATGTTGAACATGTTACATGTATGTACATAAATGACAGTAGACAACAATGGAAATTACAATGACCACAAGAATGAAGGATTCTAACCAGACTGCACCTTTGCCAACTCCAACTCACGGTCCAGCTGTTGCAACTTGAGTGTAGCCATTTTCATCTCAAATTCTTGTGTACATTGGGTTTGCTCAGCAGTGAGCTGTGCCATTCATTCCTCATGTACATATTTTGTGGCCTTGTCATGGTAATGTGTGTTACAGTAGCAGGCCTTCTTCTTATGTTGCCAATCTGCAAGTGTCACACCTCACTTGATCATTTCATCAGCTTGCATGATGAATTTTTTGGTTGGGTTGCCAACAGAAGTGGCAACAGCAGGTGTGCACACCTGCTTTGTTGTGAACTGGCACAAGCCACTATGTAGAGAGTTATTTGGGCACATGAACAGATAGTTTTGCGAACTCCTAGTGGCTATGCCTAGGTAAACCATAAGCTGTGATTTGGGTTGCAGCTTGCCCTTTTGTGTCTTATCAGGAAGATGCACATAGGCACCACATCTGAAAACCCTAAGGTGTGAGACTGAAGGTTTCTCTCCCTTGAGTAATTCATGGGGAGTATGCTATTGAAGTCTATTCATAGGCATGATATTATATATGTGAGCTGCATGCTGAATCACAAACTCCCAGTAGGAATCAAGTAGATGAGTGTGAAGATGCATTGACTGTACCTTAACCATTAAAGTGCAAATCAATCACTCAGTGCTACCATTTTGTTGGTGCGTGTATAGGGCAGACTGATGAATGTGAATACCATTGTTGCACAAATAATCAATGAATGCCTTGGAAGTGAATTCATCTCTGGCATTGGATTTGAAGCCTTTAATATTGGTGTTATACTGGGTGTGGATATATGAAAAGAATTGTTTGACAGCCTTTAAGGCCTGATCTTTGGAGCACAAACATATAGCCCATGCCATTGAGGTATAATCATCATAAAAGACAATGGCATATTTATATTTATGATAGGACTCCACCTCAAAGGATTTAAGGTCTAAATGAATCAACTCAAATGATGTGGTTGCCCTTTGCTCAGTATAAGGGAATATGCTTTTGGATTGTTTGCCTAGTTGACATCCAGGACAAATCTTATTGTTTTTTGATATCTCAACATCAGGGAAATCCTTCAGGTGCTTTTGCACAGCTTTGAGAACATCCTTAGAGGGATGCCCCATGTGGCAATGAAGAAGATCATAGTCCATAGAGGCCATGACAGTTTGGGCATATGGATTGATAGAAGGCACACAGATTCAGAACATGCTATTGTGGCCATGAAAGTGGACAGACAGAATAGTCCTCTTGGCATACTTATCGATAAAATTGATGTGACCTGGGAAGGTTGCTATGGTGATGCAATGATCTTTGAGCAGAGTGTCCATAGAAATCAGTTTGAGATTGCATTGAGGCATATAAACCACTGGTGATAAATGCACAGGGTTACCATCAAACTCAACTATAATAGTGCCTTCATCTAGAATTGGTGCTTTTCTATTTGTAGTTTGTGAGAATTGAGGCTGTTTATATTTGGCATACTTGATGAAGTCCTTGAGGTTGTATGTAAAATGAGCTGAAGCTCCTGAATCTAGAAGCCAAAGGTCTGGAGGTGGGCCAGAATGGTCATGTTTACCTTTGCTTGAGGACTTATTACAATTATCACACAATGTGGCACCAGTACCAGCAGAAATCATATATCAAAAGGAGCTACTACCACAAAGAGAGTGGCACATTAATCAAGCTAGTACAATACTGAGATTTTCCACTAGCAACTGATATACATATAAAGAATACATCACATTCCCTAATACCATTCCTCCTGGCAGCAGCAATACACAAGTGATATATCCCATGGTAATCTTATATAATCATGATACATCACTTGGCTACTCATTGAACCACCACTCATTTTGGCAACTGGGTGTCACACTGATACATTAGTGATATTTAGTAGGTATGTTTGCATGCACAGCAGTTTCCCTCAGTGAATAATGCATCATATATGCAGGTTAGCAGCCTTGATGTATCAATGCTGTTGAGTACATTCACATGCATGGTCATTAACAAGACTGATACATCACACATGTTGGTGAGCCACCCTTTCCATAATATATCAGACCAGCCTTCCTCTACGATTGAACCAATACATCACATGTGCTGGCAAGCCACCCTTCCCATGATATATCAAAGCAGCCCTCCTCTGCAATTGGACTGATACACTACACTGGTGAGTACATCTGCATGCATGGTTGTTGTTGACAAGACTGATACATCATGCATGCTGATGAGCCACCCTTTCCATGCTATATCAGAGGAGCCCCCCTTTACCAATTGGACTAATACATTATACTGGTGAGTATGTCCACATGCATGGTCATTGATGATGAGACTGATAGATCACACACGCCAGTGAGCTACCCTTTCCATGATATATTAGAGCAGCCCTCCTCTACCAACTAGACTAATACATTACACTGGTGAGTATGTCCCCATGCATGGTCGTCAACAACAAGACTGATACATCATGCACACTGGCAAGTTACCCTCCTCTACTATGCCAATGATATATTAGGGTGGTCCTTGACTGATGGTACTGATACATCACACAGGCAAGGGAACCTCTCTTGATAATGGATCAGTACTGGTAGTGGTAGGTATGCTCTTGCACATGTCTGTTGACTGATACATCACTCATGCAGGTTCAACTACTTATCCATCCCATGCCAATGATATATTAGGGAGGTCCTCAACGATTGTACTGATACATCATACACACTGTATTCTTTGTAGGCAAATGCAATGGAACTAAATAGTGTTTCCCAAACTTATGCTTTACCTACCCACAGATGTTACACTATTAGCTAGGGATAGTTATCTCCTAGATGAATTGATATCTAGGTCTACTAGATGTATTCAGTGATAAACTTAGTGTGAACAGTACGTGGTTTGTTCACCAATCCTCTACAAACATATATGGATTAGAATGATTGAAATGGTTCAACTAGTAGTCTGGTCAGTAATGAAATTACAAGGTGATAAAGCATTCCAATAATCTGTACTAGTCAGCAATAGGTTGCTAGACAGTAATACTTGTTTATATATGTTTGCACTTGTTTGTGCAAGCAATGTGTTGGTTATACTTGAAGAAGTTACCAAGAATTGGTTTGCTGATACCTGTTGGTGTTAGTATACCAAAGGAGCTGCAAAGATGTTAATTTGTTAGCAGTAATTTGTAGATATGCTAAGATGTAAAGATGTAGAGATGTAGAGATGTTCCAGACTCTTGCTGGAATTCAGACTAGGCTACACTTACAGTAGTTCACTCAGATGGGTTTTACTAACTCAATCTTTATTGTGCAACTCAGGAGGTGAAATTCAGGCTTGAGCTAGACTAGCACTTATCCCTTTAGGTGGCTTAGTCAGCTGAAGTAGCAGATGTGCTTGGCACTAGTAGTCTAGACTGTTGGGGATCTATTCCCTTTAGTTGCCCAGCTAAGAGTTTTCTCCTTAAAGGTGTCCTATTACACTTGTCCCTTCTTAGGTACAAGTCTTTTGCTCCTAACAATCTACCCAATAGAGCTAAAGCTATGGAATTGTCCTGCACTAGGCCCTCTGTGGGTTACCTGTGGAGGGAACTCCTAAAAGTGGTAAGAAATCTCTTTAAGAGAGAAGTTTTTTGTGAAATTAAATCTCAGGGAAGAAAGAATCTGCTTTTTGGGACCTGAAAGGCTCTCCTTATATAGATATTTATAGTGGCTGTGCTAGGCTGTGCTAGCTTACAAATTGCATACAAGTGCCAAGAGAATGCCAAGAGATTAGCTGTCAATTGCCAAAAGGATTACAGATCACTCATTTTAATTGGATGAGCTCTGACTTGCTAGGCTTGGCCATGACTCATGCTGACTTATCCTGGGCCAAGCTGAGCCTAGTACAATTTTTGTAGATCATGTATGGAATGATTCACTATGGCTCATGTTGACTCACTCTGACATGATATGGCTCACTTGGGGGTAGTACATGGTCATGTGATGATGGGAATGGTAGTTACTTGGCAAGTGTATAGGGTAGAAATAAAAAAATTAAAGAAATCTTTGTGGCTACAGTTTAATCACTATATGGGAATGTGTGGGAAAGATAAGTTAATATCTCCCCAGGAAATTGTGGGAAAATTAAGAAAATCTAGGGAAATGTAGTTCATACTATAGACTAACTGACCCTGAAGTTTCTTAGAACTTTGACCGTGGAAAGTTGGTGAATTTTGCCTTCTCAGGTCCTTCTGTCATGGCCATGCATCAATTCAACTTGGTACAGGACTGTTTGTACTTGAACCAAAACTGGTAGTTTTGTACCTAACATGGATAGCTCTTTGCTGTGCCCTTGCCTTCTATCTCCTTCCAGCTAATCCTCAGCTGGGCCTCCTGTGTCTCCTGCTCAAGTAGCACCATTGAGTGCTGGATGTGTGGCAAGACAATGGTGGTGGCAACACCCTGATGAACTGCTGGATGGGGGATCAGTGAGACTGAAAGGGCCTGCACCACAGTTTGGGAATGCTCCTGCTGGTCATATGCAGCCACTTGTAGGCTAACAACTCAGAGTTCAGTGGCAGCAGTCTCTGAGTTGCTCAGGACCACTGCTGCACATGTCTGTGCTTGCTTTGTACTCATGCAATGTGAGTCCTGACCTTAATGGCAGTATTTTTACCCTTGACCTTGATGCCGATTTCCCCTAGAATTAGTAAGGGTAAGACTGTCTTGCACCTTTGATGGGATTCAACAATACTTATGACATTCAAAGTTTGTCACTCTACAATGTAAAAGCAGATAATGCATGTTGGTAATAAATTCACCATACATGTCTTCATGCCATCCATAAAATGGCTGCAATATCTGGGTACCTACATCAGAAAAAAACTTTGCTAGCATGACATCATCAAAGAGCATCCAGTTGGACAGTCCTGCATTGCTTAGGATTTGAGTGAACAGGGCTGATAGTCATAAAGTTCAATTGGGCAGTATGCAACAAAAAGAAATCAAAATCGAATAACACACCTCTATGCTGCACTGTGAACACTCTCACAATATAGTCATCATCCACCAGTGACTGGACTGGCACTACTGGTGGTGGAATCTTGGAGGAGAATGGTCCAGGATCAGAGTGAGAACCAGAATCCTCTGCATGGTTGCCAGCAATGCTTGGAACAATGTGTTGAACAAACAGCTCGCTCACGAACATGGCATCATCACTAGGCAGATCCATCGAGATGCTCTGCTCCTCTGTTTCATAGAGCCATGAATCTAGGCTAATAAACTGCAAGTCCAAATTTGGGACTGTGTTGTTCATGGCAGGACTTGTACTGGTGTCCAGCTGATATGGCCTGACAATGAGCTTTTATATGTGTGCTTACCTTGTGCATTACAATCTAACCCTCAACATACTCAAATGAGCCACATCTAGCAGGTGGCACCCCAAGATGTAAACTTACCTTTGGTTGGTATCCATGTTCACGTATTCAGGGCATGGCCAAGATAATAGTATCAGATTCTTAATTCCCAGTGATCCAACACAATCAAACGCCCATACTTCTCTGTTTGCAATTCCCACGTCCAGTTTCTCATGAGCAGATTTGCATCCTCTTAGATCATTCAAAAGCAGCACTTTGAATTCAAATAGAGCTCTAGTGTCTAATCTAAATCCTGCTCCAAATCCAAGCCAAGATCCTAATCTAGGCTTAGAGTTAGACTCAGGCTCAGATGCATCTCCTCCTTCATCTCCACCACTACCATTACCATCACTATCACCACCACCACCACCTGGGCCACCATTACCTCCACCTCCACCATCTTCAGATCCAAATTCAGATCCTGATTCAGATCCTGAACCTAAATCAAATCCCAATCCTTGTCCAGTCCATTGTATTCCTCCTGGTGGAAGGCCATATGTTGAACCTGTTGAGCATCACTCTTTAGGACCAATGAACATTGAATGTTCTAAATGCCATGCTTTGCATTTCATCTCTAAAAAGCTTTCCAACTCTGGTGTTCATAGTCCTCACTTTGGCATATGCTGTCTTCAAGGCCAGGTTAATCTTCCTCACATTCAACAGTGGCCACACAATCTTCAGGAGTCTTTGATGATCCTCAGGATCACACTGAATTTAAAAAGAAGATTCGCCAATACAACAATGCTCTAGCATTTACTTCTGTTAGTGTGGACATCAATGATCATACTATTCAAGGATCTGGCCCTGCATCTTTTCATGTTCATGGTGCACTTCATCATCTCATGGAAGCTATAATGCCAGCAGATGGAGTTCAACCCTCCTATGCTCAGCTCTACATCTATGATTCACAGGAAGCAAATGAAAGGTGTGTTCAATGCAATTCTCTTCTCAATCCTGGGATTTTGCTAGATCTCTCCACCACTTTGAGTGCATCTCATCCATACGCTGAAGTATATAAGCAAGCTTATGAGATCATGAGGGTTAGTTGTTTGATACAAAATTCATTCTAACAGATCAACTTATGATGATTATATATACAGGCAAAGCCTCCAGAGGAGCATACAAATGTCCACATGTGAATTCATTTGCAACAAGGTGATGATGCAAGACAATACAATCTTCCCACTGTTGATGAAATAGCTGCAATTATTCCTGGAGATGGTCCCAATTCATATGTCAGGTCTTACTGTGATATCATTGTGTGTTTGCAAGGTGGTGGCCTACATCACATCAGCAATCTACATCCTTCCTATCTTCCTCTTCATTATGTTCTCTTCTTTCCACATGGAGAGGAAGGATGGCATTTGGATATTCCTTTGCAAAATTCTAATGGCAATTCACATTGCTTCAAGAAAGTCACTCAACTCCTTTGGTATGCATATAGGTTGCATATGTGTTCTCCTCAAATAGAGCCACAAAATGTCTTCAAGGGTGGCAGACTTTTCCAACAATTGGTCTATGATGCCTGGGCATCAATTGATTAATGCAATCTTACTTGGGTTGCCAACAATCAGACCAAACTTAGGGCTGATTTGTATCAAGGATTACAAGATCACTTGGGTCATGGTGATGCTGGTCAGGACATGGGTCAAGTTGGACATATTATTTTACCTTCCAGTCACAAGGGTGGAACTCACTACATGCAACAACTCCTTTAGGACTCTTTGGCCATTTGTCATGAATATAAAAAACCTGACCTGTTTCTTACCATGACTGCCAATGGAAGCTGGCCAGAAATCAGTCAGAAAAATCTTCTTCCAGGTGTGTAGATGTATTCAATTTCATATTCCAAGCCTAACCACTGATCATACTGTACATAGGTCAGAGTATTGCGAACAGACCTGATCTGGTTGCTCAAGTCTTTCATGCCAAACAGCAAGCTCTTTTGAAAAAGATTTGTGATGGCTACTTTGAACATGTGGCTGGCTTTGTGTACACCATCAAATATCAAAAGTGGGGTCTATCTCACATGCACCTTCTGATCTTTTTGGAGGAGCAAGACAAAATTTGAAATGTGGAGCAGATTAATGGTGTTATTTCTGCACAAATACCTGATCCCAACATCGATTCACAGCTGCACTCAGTTGTCACCAGATATATGCTTCATAATTCCTGCTCTCCCCAAAGATGTATTGAACAGAATGTTTACACAAAGCATTTTCCCAAAGCTTACTCTCCTTACACCATCATAAAAAATGGATATCCTGATTATGCTCGCCCTGAGAATGGAAGGACTGTTGAATAACACCAGGATGTCTTTGACAATAGACATGTAGTTCCTCATCCCAGAGAGCTATTGGTGTAATTCAACTGTAACATCAATCTGGAAGTTTGTGGCTCCATCAAAGCTGTTAAATATATCCACAAATATATCTACAAGGGTCCAGATCATGCTACCATCCAAACACAGGGCCATGATGAGATTCGTTCCTACTTGAATGCAAGATACATCTCCACTCAAGCATGTCATAACATTTTTGAATTTCCCATGCATATGGAATGGCCAGCTGTCTATCGTCTCCCAATTCATTTGCCAGGTCAACAGTCTGTTGTCTTTCATGCTAATGCTTAAATTGAACAAGTGGTCAATAATGCCAAGGATACTCACTTGCTTGGATGGTTCAAAGCAAATCAAGATCCTGATCTCATTGCTGTTAAGCCCTTGACTAACCAAAAGGCAATGCACCTAATGATCAAGCAACGAACAACACAAAAGAGCAGAGAGAGTACAAGGCAGAACAGAGCCAAGTACTAAACAGAGCAAGGCGTGGGTTTAACCACGAGTTCAAGAGTAAACAGTTAGAATTCCAAAACTAGGCTACAACAAGTAAACTACCGGCTTTATATAGTGACCGCCACTTGGTTAAGGGCAGGCCCATAGAATGTGCTAGAAGTATTACCTAATGTGATGTCACTATGACATCATAGCTCTGGAACGAAGGGTGAAGGGGAAACTAAATAAAGACGAAACAAAAGATGAAAGATGCTATTGGGGTAGATTGCCGATGCATGTGAAACGGTACTTAAATAGAGGTACAAAAGGGAAAGAGATCTGGGTAAAGGGGAAACGAATCGAGATCTGGATCGTGGATCTAAGATCGGGATTTAGGAAATGACCATAAAGAGAGGTCAGCGATGACAGTCTGAAGGGAAAACGAAAGGGGAACGAAAGGGAAACATAGGAGAGAAATGGGTATAGGGTTAAGGAATGTGGTATCGGGACTAGCCGAGATAAGATGAGATAATGAGTAACAACAGTGGGAAGGGAACAGAGAGGGGAAACGTAACCATAAATAGACTGTGGCGGTGAAGAGTTAGCTAAGGGTGCCATGACTTAGCTAAGGTTGCGATCGAATAACAGATAAGACCTGGAGATAGGGGCAAAATCTTACAATTGCTGCTAGAGCACATGACTATCTCTATCAGGAGTTTCCAAAGAACTTTGTCTGGGATCAATGGAATGCTGTATGGAAAATTCACCAAAGATACAAGGCTATTGGATGCATGTATTTTGCTTATCCCAATCAAGGAGAAATCTTCTACTTGCGTCTTTTGCTTACTGTGGTCAAAAGTAAAATCAATCATGATGAAGATATAACATCTTATTTACATATTTCACTTTTACAGGTGCCATCTCCTATGATAATCTTCACACTATCAATAGTTATCTTCATGATTCCTTCAAAGAGGCATGCCATGCATATGGTCTCTTGCAAGATGATAGAGAGTGGCTGTTACAGTGGCTCAAAAAACTATCTGCATGTTTGGTCATTTTTCACTAAATGTGTTATTTCCCAATAACCCCTAACCCTTACCCTAACATAT
>QFEM01013861.1:0-13321 GCA_003316205.1 Boletus bicolor | reverse complement strand
TCCTGCCGGACGGACGTGTATTGGTCTCGGGTTCAGATCCACAGACGTATTACCCCAACGGGTCGTACGTGTATCCAGAAGAAATGCGGATCGAGGTGTACATCCCTCCGTACTTGAACCAGGGGTTCAAGCAACCGACGTTTACGATCACGCAGACGGACTGGGCGCTCGGTGGACAATACACTATTGGCGTGACGCTCTTCCAAGGAACCACTAGCACGATGCGTATATCTCTCGTCGCAGGCAAGTCTCCCCACACGCACGGGATTCCACTGTCTGAGATGTTGACAATTTCTAACAACAGCTTCGTCGAGTACCCACGGCAACGTCATGAGTGGCGGACGTATCCTCTTTCCCGCCTTTTCTTGCTCTGGGACGACGTGTACCATTACGGCGCCTCCCAACGCGTACGTGTGTCCGCCGGGTTGGCATCAGCTGTTTGTGCTGGATGGACCGACGCCGTCGCATTCGGCTTGGGTCCGGATTGGGGGTGATCCGGCGGAGCTTGGAAATTGGCCAAATTATCCTGATTTTACGTTGCCTGGGGTTTGAGTGGGAAAGGGAGGAAGGAAAAAGTACTTTGTTTTGGGGTTAGGCTGTGAACTTTTTTTTCGGGTTTGGGTATGAAGTCCTATTGTGTGAGTTCGCTACGTAAATATTGGGAATATTGATGTTATGTAGTTTTCCGTAAAATAGTGTTGACACTGAGCCCAGAGCTCAGGTTACCCTAACCGCTGACTCGTCACTGGCATTCGAGAAGAGCTGGTCTCTGGGTGAGGTTGACGGGGTGGATGTATGCATATTGATAAGTTAAACTGACATATGAACAGCGTGAGCACAATACGACACGAAAACGAAATAAAACTGTTGATAGAGCAGAATGAGTCCCACACGTCGACGGGGGGGCTTCGTGTGGGACGCACCGACGACAAGCGGACCGGCGATTCTGGTAGGACGCCGGATGGAAGTTTTGCGGCTATCGCCCCCCTTGGGGTCCCTCGGAGTACACCTGATCCGCGGGTCACCCAGCCAGGCCCGTTATGGCGTTTACGGGTCCCCTGATTTGGGGGCAGTACGCGTTTCAGAGTTCCTGTGTAAAACGGAGTCAAGATAAAGAGCCGAGAGTTACCGGTATTCGAGAGGGAGCTGATCTCTGGGTGGGCGGCTGGATGCATTGACAAGTTAGACTAGAACGTCCGTACATCACTTATGAACAACGTGAGCACAACGCGAAAACAGATTGAAACTATATGTAGACTGTCGATAGAACAGAGTGAGTCGCACACGTTAGCAGGGGAATGTGTGGGACGCACCAATGACTCCAAGTGGACAGGCGCTTCTAGGTAGGATGCAGGTCTAGCGGCTATTGCTGCGCATGGGGGGGTGCGATAAAGGTTGTTGGGTATTCGATAGAAGCGGGTCTCGTTCCTCTTCCAAGTCGTCTATTGGGACGTCATTGTGACATCCTAGACAGGAACAGTGACACAATGTCTCGGTACATGAATGCCCTGAAGTGGATCAGGCATCGACGGCGGCGGGATGCGTTGGGGTTGGTACTCACGGACGGACAGAAAGTCGAGACAGATGCCAGTGATCACGTCGAGACATGCAGTGATGGTGAGGGCACAACATGTGCCGATGACTTGGTCAGACATGCTTGGGCAACTTGGAATTCGAGTGCTGACATAATGAGGTTGTGATAAAGAGGTTATTAGGATCAGTGAAATCGCACGCACTTCCCGTCCTCGTTAACCGACTACACACTTTCGAAACTGGCGTACATCATGGCAGAAACAAACGTATGATTTGTCCCCTTTTCTCTACGTTTTACCTCACAGACATACTCGAATTCCAAGGGGCCCGCCACAACACCCACTCCCAACAAGCTCGCCATGTCCCGCGCTCTCGGTGCCGCATTTCTCAGCCACCAAGTCGAACAGCTCGAAAAGTCTGTCACCCGTGGCCCTGCGTCTGGGAATTGGAGAGATCGACGTCAACCACAAGCCGACTTGGCTGTATCCCATCCCAACCCGAATCGCCGCAGCACCATCACCCATGGCGCAAAGCCGCGCCTCGCGTCAGGGCAGAAACAGACCAAGAAAGACCACACAGACAGGGAGCGAGACCAGCCGGAGCCGAAACACAGGGAAAGAGAAAAACCCCGCAAGCCGAGTGACAGCGTGGCGGACAAGGATGCAGATCTCGTCGTCGTCGATGCAAGCGTCTTAGTGCATGCACTTCACCAGGTCAAAAAGTGGTGCAGGGAAGGCCGTGAGGAGATTGTTGTCGTTCCCCTCGAAGGTCAGTCCTTGCTCTCTCACACTTGGGTTTGGCGCTTACCGCACCTGCGCAGCGCTCAATACGTTGGATCTTCTCAAGAAGGGCACAAGTTCACTCGCCCAGAGAGCCCGCTCTGCCTCCAGGATCTTGGAAGCACAGGTTGGAACAAATCCCCGCATCAGAGTCCAGCGCGATGACGCTTTCGTACCGTGGGATCAAATCGAATTCAAGGACCCCTCCGCAGACGACGATAAGGACAAACCGGCCTCTCAGACCCTGCATCTATCCGGATCCCCAGAGTGGGTCAGGAGAATGATATGTTGTGCCCGTTGGGAGGTCAACCATGCCCCCTCGACCCTTAATAAACGAGCTGTCAAGGATCCCAAGGTCGTTCTCGCGGTCCTCTCTCCCGCGTCAGCCCAAGCACAGGTCGATAGAACCGTCCCAGAGTCTAACACCGAGTTGTCCTCTCCCGTTCCACTTCCAGCACCCAGTCCCCATCTCCACAGGTATGAGCCTCGTTCGGCTGGTATTTTGATTGGTCATTGGGCAGCGCGAGCTGGCATCCCGACACTCGAATTCGAAGCAACTCCCGTGTCCTCTACGTCTCCTGCACAACATCGAGGTGCCGAAGACGATGATAGGGGGAAACGACCGACAGGACGCGGCAGGATCAATTCGCATAGTGGCAGTGGCCCTCCCCCCACGCGTGGGACGGGTCTCGTCGAACGTCCCCCTGCCGTCATGCAGATGATGGAGGTGATTGCTCAACCCAGCAAGGTCGTTAGGGTCCTGGCGAGAGGGGAGAAACTGGACCCCGACCCATGATCGTTGATGTCCGCATCAAAGGTATCGCATTGTTCCGAATCCCTCGTACGACATTGGTGAGCTAATAATATCCGCCCACAGCTCAATTCGAATCTCGAGTTTCAGGACTTACCTGCTTCTTCCCGTGGCCATAGTAGACAGGGACACTGTTGTGTCTTACCAGGCTGCAGAGTCTTGCCTTTGCAAGAACGCCTGGATAAGACTGCCCATCGTCCATTGAGGACAATTCGTGTGCACTTATGCGCTCTGGTGATCTAACGCTCGTTCCAGGGCGGATTGTTTTGTTTAACCGTGGGGGCTGTTGCTTGTTACCATCACTGGCCCACGGGCTGCCAAACATGAATTTGCGGACTATCTCATCCGAATCCCTATGTACCGTTCCAGCTTTCCCCGAATGCGAGTTTGTCATGGACACTTGTGATCCAAATTTACGTTGTATGGTACCCAAGCTTGGTATAGGTCCTCACGTAAGTTTCGCAAGTTCCCCCGCTCGTGAGTCAAGATTGTCCAGATGTTGATTTGCCAGTTCATCGTGTGCGCTTTGTTTATTTCCAAGGCTGTAGCCAAACAAGTCAGCGGAATCAAAATGACACCCTGTGGGAAGAAAAACACAAATGGGTTTCCGCTTGTTCGCGTGTAATTGACTTTTCTGTCCGTTGGACTGCAACCACTGGCATGTCTATTCATGCCATTTACCTTTCCTGCGCCATCTCGCGTGTACGTCAATGCAACCGGCAACTGGTCGGATCACTTTCAGGTTCAATGATCCACCCTTTTATTGGCACGTCCGATTTGCCGATGCGTAGACGTTTCATCGCACTCTTTGGGTATATTTTCCCTTCGCTTCCCTCCCTTCGTACCTTCCTTAGGGTCTGTCCTCATCCCCAAAAGTGAAAGTGCTCGATTCAGATGGCGTCGCCCTTCAGCTCGATCGACATTGAGCGTGTCGAAGCGTCGCAGTATGTGAGCGGTGAGTTCTGGTCGTCGATACGCACGTTCCCTTGGAGCTTTTTCTCAAAAATGTCCGACCATGGCGGAATTTTGGGTACGCTTTAGCGGCAGGGTTGGTGGTACGTTCTCCTCTCCAAACTCTGTCTGTTTTGTGACCCTTGCTCAATACCACACGCCTGCTACGCTTCCTGGCGCCACTACTCGTGGGATAGATTCTGCTCTGGGATCACATCCTCACTTTTCCGGATGAAGTGGAGCTGATTTGGATGGCGAGACTATCGATACCCAAAGTTTTGTTCTTGTTCAACCGTTACGTGGTCCCGTTGGCAATGATCGTTCAGTCACACGGTAAGCGAGGTAGTTATCCTTTCGCTTCTGGGCGGTTGCTTACGTTCCGATCCTATCTTACTTGCCAGAGTTCAGTGGTATTACGCCGTATCTATCTCTTGCGGTGAGCATATTTCGTTTCGTCTTGCGGGGGTGGGGTTGATCAAATTCGTACAGTTGTGAGTCAATCCTCGTGATAACGTACCCTGCTATCATCTGATGTGTTGTTTTTTCCTAGTTGCAAATTATGGTATGCTATTGCGGTGGCCGTTGGCATGCTGTCCATCGCTACGAGCAACTGTGAGCCATACGCTTGTTTTCGAGGACGCTAGGGTTCCTGTGGCTGATCGGATTCTGAACAACACGACAGTCTTGATATTGCTCCGATTATGGGTCCTTTGGGATCGGCGCCCGCGATTGATGTTGGGCACATTTATGTTCTTTGTTGTGACCCAAATCGTAGCGCTAAGTTTCGCGGGCTATGTCATACACGGGATGCTCCGTACGTGTTTGCGTTTGTCTCCGTCTATCCTAGCATCATGACGTCGTCCATCCTACGTTCAACCTACTGTGTCTCTAGCAACACTGGCGTTTGAGCCTTTGTTGCGCGTCTGCATGCCCATGTCCAAACCCAATTTCGTGATGCTGTGGAGTCCTGGTGTGCGCGCCCATCGCTGCGTGTTGTTGGGCGATGCCAAGTTCACACAATTCTTCCTCTGTTCCCTTAGATTGCATTTGAGCTCATGATTTTCTTGATGACGATGTGCAATGCACTCGATCGACCGCGGTCACGGAATGCACAGATGGCCAAGATCATGTATCGTGATGGGAGCATGTACTTTTTCGTGCGTGTTCTTCTTTCACGACGTGCGGAACGCACTCATATGCGTGTGATAGGGCCTATTTGGTAAATCCCTCGTCGAGCGACATCTAATCGTTTCTCCTCTGACGTAGCTGGTCTTTCAGCACTGCGCATCATCAACATGGTGTTGTCGATCACGGCACCGGTAAGTCGGGATGTTCGTCCGAGTTGGTGGGCGTGCTCTGATGCGATTCCGCGGGATTCTTTAGACTTCACTCATCTTTTTGGGGATCTTGTACGTGTCTTTGTGCTCGTGCTTCATTTTTGTTTCATGTCGTGGTGTCTGATACGACATCATCACCACTGCATACAGCTTCATCTGGAGCATTGCCAACATTACGCTTGCCCGTCTCATTCTCAACCTGCGTCGCCTATCGAGCAATGCGGGGGACAAAGCGGCATATGGAGCAGAACCGTCAGACGATACCAAAGAGGGTATGGAACCCACGGAACTACTCGTGTTGCGAAGAAAGCATAGTGAATGGAGCGAGGGTAGTGTAATGTGATGCTGTGAGGTGGTGGGAGTGTTGATTTTTTTTAATCTTTTTATTTGCTTTACTTTACACATTTTTTTCGCTCTCCTCATCCCACGGTGATCCTGTTCGCTATTCGGCCCACCCTTGCTTTGCATCCCCACGTCTGCGATGACTCGGAGTAACCCGTCACGTCGACGCTCGACCCAAAGAATTAACCAAAAAGTAACCCTTGGCTTCATTTATCCGGCATTTTCGGTCCTTATCCTCCCCCCCTTTCTATCCTTTATTCCCTACAACGCCAAGCGTTCGTCCGCGTGCTTTTTCTGTCGATACTGTTGTAAGATGCGCCGGCAGCTGTAGCCATATCATCGACCATCACCATCCCACCCGTCATTTCAAAATCCCCTCGTTCACTTCATTTCGTTTATTTCCCATTGCGCGTATGTACGATTTTCGCGGATCGCATAAAGTACGTGGGTGACATTGTCTTTTTTACATATTTACTATCGAGGTGGGTTCTACAGTAGTATTCAACGTCATAGTGATGTTATCTTTCTCTTTTGTCGAGATACGTATCGATCGAGTGGGCAGTTGAAGTGAGTCGTAGTACCGAATCAGAAAGTGGACCGCGCGGATCGACGCGTTTTTTCAATAATGATAATGAAGCTTTGTAAGTTGCACCCCGGGAAGTGGAAGCGCTTCCAGATGGATCGGCTCTTTAGAAAAAGACTATGGACCTTTGATCGATCGACCTCGTCAAAGTATCCCGACGTCAAGCGTGACCCGCTGGACCGAAAGACCGAAATTAAAATATTTGCCTACCTGTTGTGCGACTGTGTGACCTGGAGAAAGAGGTGGGGTACTGCAATACTCGGAGACGAAGCTGCAGCTGGTTCGGTTGTGAGCTGCACTGTGTGCTGCGCGCCTCCCGATCCCAGTCTACCCCTGGGCCCGAGCGTCAGCTCGAGCCGTGTGATACGGCGAAAAAGAATGCACTGGCTGGGGTGCGGCTGGGGCCTGATGGTGGAAGGAGAGAAAGAGAGGCGCTGCGTCACAGCCACTCGTGCAAAGACACAACTGGCAGAACTCAACTAGTACTGTGGCAGTTGTCAGGCGTGGTCCCGAGTGTATCCCAAGTCACTACTGACCTGGGATTTCAAAACCTGAAGTCCTTCTGGGTTTTGCTCGATCCTCGTCTCGACAGCGACGAAAGATCAATTACTAAGAACCGCAGCATACTTTTCGTAGATATCGATTTGTTTTACAAGAAGGATTTGAGTGAATTTCCTAGTGGCAGGCCGGTAGTACTTGGGGTCGTTGCAACGTTGAGCATTCGCGATTCCTACTAGGTGGAACGATGAGGCACAAATTCGTGGCAGAGCGGTCAAAGACGCTTACCGAGTGTTCAATGACATGAGGAAGAAATGGAAGTATCTTCCGTGTATTTGGATGTGTACAGAGCTCGATGTTTCCTACCTGAAAAGGACAGTAAGGAATTTGGTCGGTATCTCTCCATCTGGTTCAATGTAATTTGAGAGGTTCATCGTTGCCCAAGCAATCCGCAAACCGATCGCCGACACTACCATCGTTTAGAAGTAACGTCTTGTTGAGCATTTCCAGGACAGCACCGGAATCGGCGACTATCGAGTCTTGTCCAACAGAAAGCTTTTGAGAGTTTTGCGACTGGCATACCGAGCGTGTGCACTGACAGATCACGACCCGTTGCGAGACCTATACAATATCGATCAGAATTTTCTGCGAGTCCATGGAGGAGTAACTGGGTGCACAACTAGCCTTCAGGAAGGGCTCCGCTGTTAGCGCCAGGCCGCGTTGCAGACAAGTATAGAATCTTTGCTCCATACGCGAACGGATCTTGTGGTGGCAATGTATCGACGTGTCCCGCTGGCACCACAACAGTTTGTTGCTCAACCTTGGTCCGCTCAGGTCGCTCCTCGCCATCATGGACGCTCAAGCATTGGCTGCGGAAACAAAGGTGCTTTCGGCGAACTATTCCATCGACACCGTTGTCAATGTCCACCCTCGGAGGGCTCTGGGTACGCCAGGGACTGCGACTACGATCGAGACCGGGACTGGGAATGGGAATGGGACTGTGCCAGCGCTCAGTCCCTCGGTCCTTGCTTTCCTTGCAGCACGTCACGAGGCAAGTCGAACCCAACTTCGTCCTTTTCGCCTTGCTGACTTGGCGGTCGAACTCGTTCCGGATCCGATCCCAATGTCTACTCCGGGTTTCGTGTCTAAATCGCGTGCCCCGTCACACGAACAGGACGTCGTCGCATTAGCGAACAAGCCCGCGGTGAGAGTGCCCAAGGTACCCGATGACCTCCCGCTCAAACGCTACTTTATCTCGTACGTCGTCTCATCTCTTTCGTTCTCGAAATTCTGACGTTCACGCTCTTTACATAACAATCCTCATCGACCAGCTCCTCACACAACACCTACCTTCTCGCCTGGCAACTCCTCGGTCGTTCCTCTGCAGCAGCCTATACCCACGTCCTCCTTGCTCCCACCCCCGCACGGTGCATCGAGATCGATGTGTGGTGGGATGGGCGGCCCGGGAGAGGGATGCCGGTCGTGACGCATGGGTGGACGCTGAGTAAGAGTGTCTCGTTTGTGGATGTGTGTACGGCGATCAGGGAGGCCGTCAAAAGCATCGGTGATGGGAGGGACTGGCCCGTCCTCGTCAGCCTCGAATGTCACGTCCCACTCGCACATCAAGATGAATTGGTCCGGGTTATGGTCGAGTGTTGGGGTGAGATGTTGGTGCAAGGGGAGATGGAGGGACTGTGTGGAGAGACGATGACGCCGAGGCAGCTTCGAGGACGGATCGTGCTCATGGTAGGTGAGGGTGGTGTCTGTACTGTGTTTGCAAGCTGACCTAGGTCGTGCTTCGTTTTGTTTTTCAGGTCGAGTACTACCCAGACGAAACGATTGGCGGACTCGACCAAGACGTGGTATCGGAAGCAGAGTGCCAGGAGCTCGACGGAGAGCCATGGGTCGTATTAGAAAACGAGGGTGACAGAGATGCATGTAGCACCGTCGACGTCGACGCCGCGCTCGTATACCCCAAGATCGCAGACTCACTCGCCAACCTCGGGTTCTACGCGCGCAGCATGAAACCTCCCAAAGCATGGTGGCGTCAAGGTATGCTTCCTCTTCTCCCGCCGTCTGGACGTCACTGATACCCACCCCCGCCCTGCTTAGTCTTCCCAAGTCCTCCCCACCCCCCCAACGTCGCCATCAACATCAACGAACTCCACCTTCCCCACCTCTCACACATTCCTGCTCTCCAGCAGCACGCTACGCATTACATCCGCCGGGTCTACCCCCACGGGCTCCGCGTGACGTCGTCCAACCTCGATCCGTGCGTGCAGTGGCGGAGTGGAACGCAGATGGCGTGTTTGAATTGGCAGAGGCGGGATGAGGCGATGTGGCTGAACGAGGCGATGTTTGGGGGGACGGGTGGGTGGGTTGCGAAGCCTGATCCTGAGCTTGCGAGGGGGCTTGAGGGAGGAGACCGAGGGAGGAGGAGGTTCACCGGGCGAGTGGTCGGGCTGAGTGCACGTGAGTTCCCCGTACATGTATGTTCGGGACAAGTCTCGTGCTCATCCCATCCTTTCCCTTGTGTGCGGTTTTGCATGCAGTACCCCGACCCGAGGGTGACGAACATGATCTAGTAGGGTACTGTCAAGCAGAGTTGTTTCATCGCGATGGGAAACGCATCTGGCAGAGCAACCCTGCCCGCGTAGAGTGTGACGCGGCACCTGTGCCCGAGGCCAGAGCCAACGACGTGAACGTGGTGCATCTCACCTGGGACCAATCGTTTGAGTGGACATTTGACACAGATGTGTTGGCATTCCTCCAGTACGTGGGCCCTGTCCCTTATCTCATCTCATACCTCAATGGGTGCCCTCTGCTAACCGAGGGATGTAGGCTCAAAGTGGTACGCCGACACGCGGTAAAGCGGGACGAGGTCGTGGCCGTATTTTGTGCGCGGTTAGATCAGCTCGCATCGGGGTGGTGTTTCGTGCGGGTGTTGGACATGCGGGGCAAGTATATCGGGGCGACGTTGTTGTGCGAGTTTACCCTCGCGGATGTCGAGACGGGCATGTAGAGCAAGGCATACATATTTCAGATATGGGTACTAGTATAAACTAACATAAAAACGTAGCATAACAGTAGTTACTACATATGAGCAATATATCTCGACGTTGGTCACGAATGCGCAGGAGACTAGTATCAGGAGCGTGTACTTATTCGTGCGTGCCTGCTTCCAGCGTTGATGTACGGAGTGCGCACGTACACGTATTGCATGTACTGTAGGGTTTATTCGGTGGGCACCTCGAGGAATATTTTGATCGTTTGACATTCGGCATGTTGATTTCAATGTGTCCCAAAACTTACACCGCATTTGATCATGACCTATTACAGACATCAATACAACTTCTGATCTGAGCTTATCTCTGCAAAAGCCCGCTCGAGTTGTATGTGACACTCAGGAGCCACCTAAAAGAAATAGGTTTGCATATGACATCAATGAGATTGATGGACAAACCTTTATCGACCTGTGTATACGTGCCACGCCCCACCATGGGGCCCGGACGAGTGAATTTCTCGGTTCCCCGCCTTGAACGTCACAGTAATATGCTCTGGCTCGTTCGGATCGGTGCCTCCGGCATGTGCGGGTTTTCTATGCAAGAGATCAGCGAGTGGGATCGCAAGTCGAAACGGCAGTGTATACCTGACCCTACCCTTCGTAACTCCAGGAAGCGATGCTGCATTCGCGGCAGCGAACTGCTGCACCTTATCGACATGCCACTGCTTTGGATCCTCCCCACCGAAGTTGGCGGCAGACATAGCGCTAACCTCCGCCTCAGCTGGACCAGTGAACTGTACTTGTACTGGATGCGACATGTTCTTGATGTGAGGAGCGCGATCCTTCGCACACACGAAGGGATATTTTATAGCACCTCCATTGACTTCATTCGACGGGGAACTCTGCGTCCTATGACAGGATGTGAGGACAAATTAACCACGCATAGCTCTGAAACACAGGTAACACATACATGTGTGTAACAAAACCCGAAGGAAAGAGTTTCAGGGCACCGCTCTGGGCGACAGCCATCCCCAGATCTCGAATCGACGCCTACAGGATGCCCGCCTATGACACCGCCGACAGCCAAATCTATCAACTCGAACGAATTTTTAAATCTGCTTTCCCGCTCACGGGTACTCCGTGATATTCTTCCGCAATGGCCTCTAGGCGCGTCCAAATGTAATGTGTTTCATCATTCGATTTGGAGGCCGGTCGTGATCGTGACCTCATGGTACGTGCAGTGACGTGGAATTGTATTGGTGAAGGCTGAGACCAGATGTCCACGCGCGAGTCCTTGCTGTGGTGGCTAAATCGAGTTTTCCTCGAGGTCTAACGTTGCCCGTATGCATATGGCCAAGTTCTGTGACGTTGACAGGGATCTCCTTCAGGCGGTTTCTCTTGACAAGTGAGAACCATCACACATGCCAATGTATTGAAACGGACTCATCGTTGATTGGGAGATCTGTGGGTCTAGAACTGTCGGCGGGACCAAAAGATCTGTTCATCAGGGCATCAGGGATGCGGAAGGGGCACCGTGCGGGTGCCCTTCTTTTACCTAGCTTTTCTTTTACCTGGCTTTATATCGTCCTCATAGGTAGTAACGCACCTCATTGAGACAGAAATGTAATTTCTTTTCTATCATCTATAGCATGTGAGAATGCCTTCCGGTGGAGAGCGATGGCAAGCAGAAATCTGACGGGGAAGTTCAGGTCACAAAGACATCCTACCTTTCAGCTTGACGTTCATAACTATGTCTTACACGGAGTCCGCGAAGATTTTTCTGATCGGAATCTAATACAAGTAGTATGTATATCCGTTCCTGTCACGGTGGGGTCACGCATGCGATGGGCGGCATGATTTATACTGGTAGTTGCCTTCACCGAGGCGGAAGCTTCAGAGTGTCCGTCCGCTCGCTGTTTCATCGTCAGCGCAAATTTCAGCCACGCCTGTCCGTGCACCTTTCCATGGCTGGTCACACCCCTAGGGAGGCTTATCTTCCTGTGTACCCCGGTCTCGGTCTTAAAAATGGTCGCTACACAATCCGACGGAAGCTAGGAGAAGGTGTCTTCTCCGCAACGTATCTCGTCGAAGATGCTGAAAAAGAGTATGACCACAAGTGATGGCGCCCAAGGTAATTCACTTAGTCAATATTACAGGACAGGGAAATACCTCGCAGCAAAGATCCTCACTCTTGAAGGCACCTCACGCCACGGCACCGGAGAAATCCAGGAGCTTCAGTTTCTCAAAGCCATTCAAGCTTGCGACGATATAAACTCGCTTCCTGTCCTCAGGGATGATTTCTTCATTGATGGTCCACGCGGGCGATACTTGTGTTTCGTCATGGACTTGCTATCCACAGATGTCTCTTCCTTTCGTCGCCAATTTCCGAAAAAAGCTCTCCCTCCTTTCTGGGTGAAGAACATTATAGCTCTCGTTCTTGAGGGGCTCGAGCAATTACATGATCTTGACATTATACACACTGGTGAGTTTGTTGTCATGAACTTGTGCTATACACCTCAATGCGCTTAGATATTAAGCCCGACAACATTCTTTTCGGAGGTATCTCTGATGAACGTGTGGAAAGGCTTCTTTCTGCAGAGGATATAAAAATTGAAGGTGAAATCAACATCGACGGAAAGCCCTGGCCGGTCCTGCAACGTCAGCCCATTCCGCACACGTTCACACCGGACTCAACCCGCCATGACGCCGAGGTAGTCGTGATCAATCTTGTCGACTTGGGTCAAGGTATGCAGTTACGTATGGGACTCGAGCTCATCATCAAGTCATCCCGTCTTAGGGCAGTGGGCAGGGAAGCAGCCAACAGTTGATGATTTTTCTGCCCGTTCACTGCGTGCGCCGGAAGTTATTCTGAAATCGTCCTTTGGGCCCAAACTTGACATATGGTCGATTGGATGCATTGTGCGTTTAAAGTTCACTTTGGGTCGCGTTACTGATTGACTACTCTCTTTTACCCAAGACCTTTGAGCTGCTCGTCGGGCACTGGCTCTTTCATCCAGAAGACGGTGGGGACGAATGGCGCATAGAGGATGATCATCTAGCGAAGATGTTGGAATTGACTGGCGAGTCGTTTGTCCCTGCTATACTTGAACATGCCCAGCTTCGGAACGAATATTTCGACGACAGTGGTATGAGCAGTCGTTACTGAAGTGCAAGCGGCTTGCGACTGACCATTGATCAACTACCGATAGGTGAGCTTCTCCGGGTTAAGCGAGAGGACCTCTACCCCTCCAGCATCGAGCAAGCACTCAGGAACTATGAGATTCTGCCGGAAGATGAAGTACAGTCTGCCGCTGAGTTCATACGTGCTTGTATTCATCTCGACCCTGGGGCCAGACCGTCAGCGAGAGAGTTGCAGCTTCATCCCTGGTTGAAAGATGCCTTCGCTTGCTGACCACATTTTTTCACTTCTTGTGCTATAATGTACTGCCCTTACTTCCGCATGTAACTCGTGTAACACCTACT
>QFEM01013856.1:0-10283 GCA_003316205.1 Boletus bicolor | reverse complement strand
CACACAAATTCATCTCCAGTCTCATGCCTGAGGAGAACGCGAAGTAGGCTACCAGGTTCAGTGGGAGCTATCAAACGAAACAATGTCACCGTAGGCGACTCTTCTTGCAGCCATCATTGGACGCCGAGACAGTGGAGCTACTCTTGCGAGTATGGACGGAACACTTTGTCCTTGCAGGAAACCTCGTCCGCGTTAGGAATGTCGTTGTTATGGCAGTTGACCCCGTCGGTGGAAGGACTGCCGAAAGGAGAGGCCTTGACGCCATTGCCCAGGACGTTGATTAATTCTATCCAAGAGACCAAAGTTGTTGTGAAGAGCACGAGCGACGCCCTGACTAACCTTCACGAGCTCCATGACTGATATGAGTTTTGTATCACTTCGAGTCCTAGGATTGGCAGGTGGTCCAATTCCTCTGGAAGCCAAATAGTTTCACTCCGGGAAACCTGCAGCCCGATGTACTACACACAGTTAGCACCACTTTCCTTCATTTGCACCTTCTCCAGTTAATTGCTATTGTCTACAGCTGAGAACGAGGACTGTAGGCCATTTATTTCCCGCCGATGCCAGGGGGAGAAAAATGCACCTCCTCAGCTATGCATAGAATACAGTGAAGCAAAGCCGAGCACGGATGTCACGGATTAAAACACCTCGTCTCCAAATATCCCCGAAGTTCACTTGTGCGCCTGACGACGATGTTACGATGGAAGACCCTTGTGGTGAGAGCTTGACCTACGGCGAGCGAAGACGGGTTTGTTTACGAGCTTTTTCTTTGTACTCGCCTAACAGGTCTCATTTTGTTCTGGTTCAAACGCACCAGGTCACAAACAGGACCTATTCAAACCTGTTCCGTTTTCCGTTCTGATCATACTGCCTTCGAAGTCGGATGCCTACGTCCTAAGCACAGGAACCCTCAGAGCTATCTCCGACCATTTCCCCTATACGCGACTCGTACTGATGTATTGATACGTGGGTATCAATGCTTTTAGAACAACAAAACATCCTCGGGGCGCTACCTGCTCCCGGCTCATGGATTTCGGCGGGACTATCAGGTGATTTATATCGGAGGTATCGATGAACTTTCCATGTTTGAGCTTCAGACTGCCCTTCAGTTCAAGGGAATTTGTACTACAAGTGTCTCTCCTGCAAGGCTATGGGATGAACGCTCAACCTGGATCCAACTGCATTTGCATAATCATATCTCTGATGTTTGTCTTATTCGTGGTTAAGCATCCCAACCTGACAAGCAACGGGCAATTATGTGGATAAGTTATCGTGCTGTCCTTCAGAGTTTGTGGCATGTCATGTGTGGTCTGCCCGATAGCGAAGTCCTCGCGCCGCTTCGAGTGGAGAAATCGAAAGCTAATATGACCGAACCCAAGAGGAAGCATCACAAGAATGAGAAGAAACCCGAACGCTCCATTGTCAAGGAACGACATTCGATGGGTTGCCCTCACCTCAAACACGGCGATGGTAGGAAGGAAATTTGAAGAAGGCTTGGTCGAGTGAGTCTGCGAGCTTGGAATAATTGAACGAGTGAACCTTGCAACATCACTCTTCACACGTAATCTTGATGACAACAACTCTGGGGCCCGTCGGAAGTCGGAAATCGGCAGTGATCGTTCGAGACCGATAGGCGCCTTTTCATTCGAGTTCCTAGCCTTCACTTTAACTCTCAGTTCAACGTCTCTTCGCGCATACACTCTTCGGAATGTCGACAGAGAATCCGAGGGATTTCGAAAATATTCGAGAGAAATTCGGCCGTTTCAGGGTCCTTATCATCGGGCGTGCGAACGCTGGCAAGACCACCATTCTCCGGGGGATCTGTAACTCTACGGAAAATCCGGAAATCTACGACGGTGATGGGAACAATGTATGAACCCAAGTTGATGTATCCTGTTGTGTGTTATGCTAAACCGCATGATTAGATCGATCCGTCACAAGTCGAAGGATCCAGGGGGGTGGGTATTGTTACATGTCAAACTGAGACATGCTGCAAGTCATAATTCCCCATTTTTAGCGCGGAATGCACAACATCGAGAATGAACTGATTTTCCGGAGCAACAATAAATTTGTCTTTCATGATTCGCAGGGCTTTGAAGCTGGTCGTGAAGACGAATTCCTGAAGATGAAGCAATTTATTGCGGATCGTGCGAAGACCACCTTTCTCAAGAAGCGCATTCATGCGATATGGTAATAGGTGAAGCTGTGTTACAGTGCATTGACTGATGTGTTCTGCTGGATAGGTACTGTGTCCCAATGGATAAGCTTGATCGAGCTATCCAACGGGCCGAGGAAATGTTCTTCGGAGAATGTGACCCTGGAAATAGTGAGTTCATCTCCATTGTGGTCTTCTTGGGCTTATGGTGCGGACAGTTCCTGTTGTAGTGTTGTTCACCAAATTTGACGCACTGGTGCCTGTAGCACTGGGAAAACTAGCAGCTGCAGATCGACAGCTGTCATTACAGGAGAGGTTACCGAAGGCGAAGTTACTCATTGAAGGAATTTTCAATAGGGCTGATGTATGGGGCCGCCTTTCTCAAATGAAACATGCCCCAAAGTCCTGTGTCCGGATTGGAGGTTTGTATTATGTTTCCTTATACACATACTGGACTGTACTATTGACCTGTATGCTAGGCATGCATAAATCTAATGAAGGGTGTAACAGTCTGCTGGAAAATACAGCAACTGTCCTGAATGAAAAAGCATTGCAAATGCTGCTAGTTTCAGCCCAGGAAATAAATATTGCACTTTGTGTAAAATATGCAGTTCAAGAGTAAGTTATTAGCACATATTCTTTAGAGCCTAACACTTTCATTTGAATGAAGGGTAATACTCCTGGTAGATCAGGTGCACAACTCTGCACTTCCCATACAACATGTGGACAAAATAATGCTTGAGAATCGTGCATATTGGTTTCCACATCTGGAGGTAAGGTGGTGTTTCATATTAAAATTTTGAGGCTATATTAATTCATATATTTTTATTGTTGATCCTCTGATAATCATATATAGGTGGTGAGTTGTATATTCTAGTATGTTGGCAACATTAGTCATACTGATGAACCTATGTCATTTTCTTTATCCTATTTCACCAACTACAGAATGTGAGTTATACTGTTGGACAAGTTGATAACAATGATGATACCATAATGCCATGTCCATTCCTCATCCTGCTTTGGGAATTATAGCATGTGAGTAGTGCAATCTAGTATGTTAGTGACAGTGATCATGCTGATGATTCCATGTTTGTTCTTCATTTTGCTCTGGCAATTATAGTGGGTGAGTTGTGCATTCTTACATATCAGTGACAGTGCTTTCACTGATGACCTCATATTCACTCTTCATCCTGCTCTGGAAATTATAGGGGGTGAGTTGTGCATTCTGGCATGTTGGTAACCATGACCATGCTGATGATTTGGCAAATCATAGTTTGTGAGTGGTACATTCTGACATGTTGGTGATGGTGATCATACTAATGGTCCCATGTCCATGCATCATAGAAAGTGAGTTGTGCATCCTGGCCAGTTGGTGATAGTAATCATGCTGATAACCTCATGTCCATTTCTCATCCTGTTCTGGAAATCATAGATAGTGAGTTGTGCACCCTAGCATGTTGGTGGCAGTGATCATTCTGATGATCTCATGTCTGTTCATCATTCTGCTCTGGAAATTACAGCCAGTGAGTTGTGTATGCAAGTATAATGGTAACAGTAATCATGCTGATGATTTTGTGTCCATTTCATGTCCTGTTAGGTAGTAAGTTGTGCATTCAGGCATGTTGATCACAATGATCATACTGATGGGCATGTCCATACTTCATCATGCTCTGGTATTCATAGGAGGTGAGTTGGGCATTTTGGCATGAAGGTGATAATGATCATGCTGATGATCTCATGTCCATTCCTTATTTTCTCTGGCAATTATAGCCAGTGAGTTGTGCATTCAAGCACATTGGCAACAGTGATCATGCTGATAACTTCCTGTCCACTTTTTTTCTGGTCTGGAAATCATAGATGGTGAGTTGTGCATCTTGGCATGTTGGTGACAGTAATAGATGATCTCATGTCCATTACTCATTCTGCTCTGGAAATAATAGATAGTGAGCTATACATTCTGGTATGTTGGTGGCAATGATCATACTGATGATCTTGTGTACATCCCCCATCTTTGGAAATTACAGCCAGTGAGTTGTGCATTCAAGCATGTTGGTAACAACAATCATGCTAATGATTCTGTGTTCTTTTGTTTATTTTTATCTAAAAATCATAGAAAGTAAGTTATACATTCTAGCATGTTGATGGCAGTAATCATGCTTCTATGTCCTTGCTGTGACAATCACAGGAGGTGAGTTGTATGTTCTAGCAAGTTGATAATAGTGATCATGCTGATGATCCCATGTCTATTCTTTATTCTACTCTGGTGATCATAGTGGGTGAGTTGTGCATTCTGACATGTTAATAATGGTGATCATACTGATGATCTCATGTCCATTATTCATCCTGCTTTGGAAATCATAGTGGGTGAGTTATGTATTCTAGTATGTCAGTAACAGTGATCATACTGACAACCCTATGTCCATTCTTTATCTTCTCTGAAATCATAGGAGGTGAGTTGTGCATTCTGGCATGTCAACAATAGTAATCCTGTTGATGATTTCATATCCATTTCTCATCCTGTTCTGGAAACAATAGGTGGTGAGTTGTGGATTCTAGTATATTGATGATAGCACCATGCTGATGATCTCATATGCTTCATTCTGCTTTGGGAATCATAGCTGGTTAGTTTTACATCCTTGCATGTTGATGACAGTAATTATACTAATGATTCAATGTCCATTCTTCATCCTGCTCTGGCAATTATAGAGGGTGAGTTATGCAATTTGGCATGTCGGTAACAATGATCATGCTGATGATATCATCTATTCTTTATCATGCTCTAACAATTATAGAATGTGAGTGATACATTCTCACATGTTGATAGCAGTGATTATACTAATAATTTCATGTCTATTATTTGACTTGCTCTGACAATTCAAGGATGTGAGTTGTACATTCTAATGTATAGCCTGCAGATAATGTGAATGCTAATATATCTATTTTTCTTTTCTTTTCTTTATTATTGGTTGATAGCCTGTAAGTTGTTGTTATTTCACAGCATCTATTGCTTAATTTTCTTTTAAACTCCATAGCTGGTATGTCTTCTCACAAATTTGCATTGTCTATGTATATACTAATGTGTCTCAATAGGATGTAAGTTTGCTCTATCAAATATGTTTATTGTCAAAACATTTGTATTATCCCCCAGAATGTGAGAATTTTAGATTTCTTAGTAATTCCTTTATTAATTAAAGTGTATTAGAAGGTTTGTTTCTATGACAGACCATTCTACCACATATTTACAGTGTAATTTTATTACTTTTTAGCTATTCAATGAGAATGAGGTACATGCTTTCCTTTGATTTCAATATTTTATGCTAATATTTATTAAACAGACCTCTTTTACCAGTAGTGAAAGCCAAGTTCTCAAACTAAACAATTGGGTAAACTTCCCACTATTTGATCTATATATTTAAATCTGATTATAAATCAAAGCTGCCCTTCACTACATGGAAACAGATCCTCCAAGCTGGTGTTGGTATGTTTTAGCTCATCACTGTATTCCCAGTCATAAGAATTAATTATTAACTCCCTACAATGCAGATGTAATACTGATATTGGAGCACTCTTTCTATCTTTCTCAACAGGATGACCCCAAACCAATTTTCTCTGCTGCTCAGAAGTACAAAGCATCACTTATACCTGCCAGAGTTAGAAAGGCCCTGGAGGAAGTTGTCAAGCAATACAGCAAATTATCTCTAATTGAAAAGAGAGACATGGTCTTCAATATCATTCTTCAGAATCACATGGGTCAGTCCAATGTATCTTTCAATCTCAGAGATTCCAGTAACTAAATAAAGACAATGGTCTTACATTAGGCCATAATTCCAAGTTAAGATGAAATTTTGCTAAGGAGGGATTAAGAAAAGATGATCTTGAAAGCAAAAGATCCTTGGAATTGCCAGTGAAATTCATGTATAACCAGTGATTGTTTGTGCATGGTGAAATGTATTCTTGACTCTGCAGCATTCCCCCATGTGAATACTTGAATGAATAGGCTTTTATGTATATCACAAATTTAGTAGAAGTATTTCTATCAATGGTCCTCCTCCACATTAATTTCTATAGAAGAGTCACACTCAATATCATCAATCTCTAGAGACCCTAAAAGCATAGAAAGGCTGGTTATATATTATACCTAATCTATTAGATATGTATGTTCATACTAAAAATCATGGCAAGAGGTTACTCCTTTACAACCTCTTCTTTGCATGGTTTGAATCCTTGGCTCATCTCCCTTAACCAATTAATGCCTTGACTCCATTCCAATGCCTGAATAAAAGGGGAAACACATATAAACACAGCAATCACATTACAGAATCCAGGAAGATATGTACCCAACCCAAACATGTTCAATTTCAACAAGCCTCATATCTATGTCCACTTTGATGGCCTGCCTGACCTATCACCTGATCTATATTTGAATAGTGCACCAAGTGCTTTCTTGGGGGGTTTGAAGGTAGCCATCACGTTTGCGCTGAGATCTCCCGTGATGAAGATTGTTGATGTGGCCAGTCGCGGATAATCGCTAAAACCCGCGGCGCGAATTCGACAGAGGCACGTTGGATACTAGAAGAGAGAGAAAACTGAGCAACACAGGTAGACGAGACGGAAACGCTGTACCTAGAAGAGAGAAGCACGAATCTGGAAAGAAAAGGGATGATACAGGGGCAGCTACGATATAAAGCAGACCATGAGTGCAGGAAACCTACTATGCTCTTTGTAAACACTTGAATTGGTAGGGAAACGACAGACAATGTCTCTGCTGCAAGGTTCTTTCAGTTGTTCGATGTGGTCTGAGGTGGTGGATCTGATTGTGAGATAGACAATGTTCTCCTGGTGGAGCTCATGGCGTCATCGACTTCTTGCCTTATCCAATAATTCGCCATTGGCATGACAAAACCTAATGCAAATGTATATCGGTGTATAATACGTATGATGTGAATTGACCGAGTAGTCACAGGTCATGGTAACAACGCGGTAGGTTAACGCTTGACCCAGGTGTACTGTTGGTGACAGTATTAGCACGTCGCAAGGTACACAAAGTTGGGAATCAAGGGAAATAAACCTACCGCCTTCCGTGCCTTGGCCAGGCCGGTCTTTTTTCGCTCGACCATACGGGGGTCTCTCTTCATCAAATTGGCTTACATGAATGGCATTAGCATTGTGCACACCGAGTGGTATGGAACGAGGTACCTTTCCTCAAAATGGGCTCTACCTCTGGCGCATGAGAAGTACACGCTCTGGATATTGCTAGCGCGAGGGCGTTGCTTTGACCAGATGTTCCACCGCCACGAACAAGAGCGAACACGTTGTAGGCACCAAGAAGACCAGTAAGTTTCAGCGGACGGAGAACAGCTTCGCGATCGGCTGGTAGCGGGAAGTACTCCGAGATAGGGGAAGCGTTGATCAAGACCGAAGTTGTTGGTGGAGAGGGAACCTTGACCGAGGGAGAGAGAAGGGTAGAAACACTCGTTGTCGCCGGTTCGTCCTCTGCAACATTCAATTCTTGAACCTTGTCCTGCGCCTTGATCATCCACACCCTCGCCGTACTGGTTTTTCTCCTCCCCACAGTGTAACTCCTCCCATACGCATCCAACTTTGCCCGCTTTCCCACCATCGCCTGCTTCAAGATTCGTCTCTCGCGTGCTTCCACCTGTTTGGTACTTTCGAAGGAACTTATCAACTCTCCGAGGGATTTCTCTAACTCCGTAATACCAGCCGTCTTTGCAATGCGGTGGTATGATTCGAGTTCTTTAAGCGATACTACCAATTGCCTGTACATCCCCGCACTCAGAGTGACGTTGAGTTCTGCGCCCATGTCCGCTCTGTCAGCCCAAGCTGGGTGTGCAGGCGGCAGCGCATCGAGGGCGAACTTGGGGAGGGGATATAAATGGAGAGATTTCAGGGTAGCCCTCGTGGAATGGATGGCATCTTGAATGCCCCCAATGGCCTCGTAGTAATCAGACCGCGTCGTGTAAAAGGTCGGCGTAGGCGGTCTCTGACGAGTGCGTTGTGGGAAGTACTCGGGGTCGTTGAGCGGGTCATAGTCTTCACCGTCCTCTTCCACGTCATGAGTTTCAAGGGATGCAGGCGGTACGAAAGGTTTGACGACGTGCGTCGGTGTGGACGCGACAAAGGTTCGGAAAGGGATACGGTGAAGACGGCAGAGGGTCCGTGCATTGAGTGAGGAAATGACGAGCCTCGCAGCGCCGAGTCGTGTCGCCATCGTCCAACCGAACCGATATACAAAATTTTGGACGAGAGAGGGTGGTGCTCAGGGTCCGCGTATGCAACACAGTGTGAACAGAGTGGTCTGGGGTCTCTGGGGCTTATGCTCTTGCTCAAGTCTACACGACACAGCTAAGGAACTATGCAATCTCTACAAAGACTTGTGGACGTAAAATGTTTTTGAGGGGTCGTCAAATGACCCAGACACAGGCAACCAAATCTGTCGTGTGGAAACGCAAAGTATCTTCGACGTATCCCCATACAGACCTTGGGGTACGATCCATCCCCTTGAATAACGAAATGCTCGGAGATTGGAGGTCATTTCAATCCGTTTCCCTGAATCCCAGAACGTCTGGTGACTTCTGCGTGCGCCCAACAAGTGCGCAACCTGCACTAGTCGTAATATTCCCTGAAATTGATGGAGTCGGACATCGCAGGATTCGTTTCGAACGGCCCTGAGGCACTAGTTCGAACGGCTGCCGGATACATATGCACCACTATAGGCAGTTGACCGTCTGTCATGCAAGTGTACCTGGAAGGTAAATGAGTCAATGAATTACTGAAACGAACTTGAATCTCGTTGGCAAGGTTCCAGTCGAAGCATCATTCACATCATCCCGTCAACTAACAGGAACCAAAGAGAACTGTGGTCAGAATTACCGCATCAATACCAACTAGGACAAAGCGATGACATTGTTGAAACGCACAGACATGTTCGATGAGCCTGGACCGGGGTATATTCTCTGCTGGCGGGCATTTCGATCAATCCAAGGAACGTCTTGGCTTACTAGCTATAAAAATTCTTTAATGGCCCTCCTGACGAGGTCCTGCTGTATTGATTGTGTCGTCCTCGAGTCCGCTGAAACTCGTCGATAGGCTCGGAGCCTTGTTGTAATACTTGTTGAAACGTGGAGATGCATAGCCATGCTGATGTGGAGGGCGATGACTGCGGACGCGAAACCAAACACCCTCTCAAACCGAGCCTCAACGTCCAGAGCTTTAGCGCCCGGGTCCATTCTCGTGGTCTTCGAGCTTGATTTTTCCTCATCTGATTGCTTGGCAGCTTGACGTCAAGTTGGCCTTCCAGAATCTTAATGACACCCTATGCATCTTCAGGTCGTGATTGGACCTGGCTTCGTCGGTCCACACACTCACTTCTCACTCTGACACTCGTATTCTCACTGCTTTCGTCAGTTCATGCCCAATGTAAGGTTCTGGTTGTGTATTAACTCAAGAGCTGAACGACGACTCCAACCCAGACTTCATTGTTAATCAACCCAGTGCATCTACCTCGTGGGCGAATGGCTCACCATACCCCTTCTCGTGGACCAAGGGACTGCTCGACGGAATAAATACCTTTGATATCGAGTTCACCAGGCTCAAGGAAGACGGTCTCTTCCTCGTTGCTCAAAACGGTAAGCTCTCGGATCTCAACGAGATGTACTCGATTTACCTCAGATTGACCGAACGATTACTAGTACCCACGACGTACAACACGCTCAACATCCTCCTTCAAGACGTCCCAGCAGGCGACGACTACTTCCTCCTTTGCGTCGATTCAATACACAGTGTCGTTTATGCCACCTCCTCCCGGTTCACTGTGACCAATTCTTCATCGGCACAATCGAACCCCAGCCCCGACGCGTCGGTTCCGACGGTGACGGTTTCTGGAGCTCCCAATGCTCTGAAACAATTTGCCGCCACCCTTGGGCCAGCCGCCAATGGTGGGGGTAGTCTCATTCACGGCGAATGGTCCTCGCACAACACGAGGGCCCTCACCCTCGGAGGTATCCTTGCGCTCTGCGCTGCATTCTTGGGCGGGGCCATGACGCTCTATTAGCAAGCTATGCTTTTCCTCCCTTTTTTTTTAGTTTCAATAGACAATCTAATGGACGGC
>QFEM01013818.1:0-10042 GCA_003316205.1 Boletus bicolor | reverse complement strand
ATGATTCCAGCTGAGCTCGGGAACGAGCGACGGCTTGGTGTCGGTCCCTCAGGGACATACCAAAACGCTCCTCAGGATGTTGCAGAGCCAAGCATCACACGGGGCACCGCTCAATGTGCGCCCACAATCTCAGTACTTCCGAGCGATATCCTACGACTGCATTATTGCCGATAGATGAAATATTTCCGGGTTTCCAGAAGCCTGTCAGCGGGTAACCACACCTCATTAACGGATCTCCACCATTAGTACACATAGTCCACACTTTCAAACCGGGATAAGCCCATCTGGTGACATTACCTGAACACAATGCACTTTGGAAGGACACCCACGCGGTGAGTAACGGATAATGTGAAATGCATTCCTGATGTTTTCTGCAAACCGTGCCACGGGTATGTCGGCTACGACAAGAAGACATGGCGAAAGTTCGGGTCTAACAAACTGTCCGATTTACCATGGCGATCCTCGGAGGCTGGTGTTCGAAGAGAGCGAACCACCGTTTGTGAGCTCAAATTGTCAGATTAGACATACAGTCCAATAGGAAAGCGACACTGCCCACCGCAACATTGATTTGTTTGTGAACGAGGCAGAGGTCTGCGGAAATCGGATCATTGACTTCATGATGGGCCGGTCTACTGCGCAATACGGCGACTTACAGTCAAGATATGACATTGCACCGTTGTTCTGGTCCTCGACTAGCATATCGCTAAATTCTATCTCCATCCCGTCCATGTTCTGACGGACTACGAGCATCTTTGGAACGCGTCCACGTTGGCCATAGCGGTGACCAAGGATATATTGAACTTGTTGGGACAGCTGGGTGTCCAGAATAGGGAGTTCCATCTGCATAAATAGTGTTGAGGGTAATTGTTCGTTATGTCATTACAAAACTGACCACATTGCTCGGATCCAAGGCGACTATATTATCAACGCCAAACAGGTCTAGGAGTCTCCGAGGTGAGACACCCGTGCCCACCCAGAAGATCATAAATTCCTCGTTGTCTATCAATTAATGAGTTGGTATCATTGCCTATCGCAGATAGCTTCTCCGAGATACCTATGAGATAGACGCCATGACCCTCCATGAACGTGTGGCTGTCTCGCATAGGCGACGGCAAACAGACCTGCCCAGTTGTGGCGTCGCGAAGTGCTGCATTTTCGTCCAAATCATGAAGAGCTAGAAGGCGGGGATAGAGGTGCTGCATCGTGCTTCGAACGCTCATTGAAAGGATCTTCTGAGCATAGTAATTTCGAACGTCCGCGGAAACATTACGTCCTGGACGTAGTGATGAGCTGAAATCTACTCGACAGCCACAAAAACAAGCCTTTTAAGGGTTTGGACTTAGTTATTGCTAGAATGTAGAGTGGAAGCGCCCGGAAGGCTTCCGGTATTATCAACTGCGAGCTGTCTCAGAGACGTGCAGGATCAAGACTTGACTCGCTCACTTGCGATTGCGCTGTAGCCGCTGCACAGTTCCGCCTGTATCCAAGTAGAATCGATGAACATCTATCTGTCAGATCCTCTCTGATTTGAGCCATTTGTCGTAGAGACAAGCTTGCCATCGCTGTCCGAGGCTAAGTTAACGAGCTATCATCAAGAATGGCAGCAATGACTCACCATCTCGAGCAAAATGGCACACCACAGCGTCCATATCGGCATAGCGAAATACGTTTCCAGCCAACGATACCACTTGCAGAGCAAGGTTGCACGTTCGCACTCGTCGCTGGCCATCAATAGACGTATACAAGACCGCGCACTGCAAGTACGCGTATTGGCGTTCATCTAACGTTCGAGAATGTTCGATCAGTGCGGATACGGCCTTGTCGGAATCAAGAACACCCAGTGCCAAGTCCGTGGGTGAGCGTTCTTGAAAATTTCCATAGTATTTCGATACCCGCAGACCTTTAAACGCGGAATGGAAGCATGAAGTAGGTTGGAGGACACGGGACATTACCATGAGAACAACGAATGCGCATTACACAGCTGAATGCAGTGGTTCGCGTCACCAACCTCCGGAGCTGAGAGGCTAGTACGATCTGGTCGCGTGCAGAGTTATATCGAGGATGAAAGAACAGTTCTCCACCAGTAGTTGAAGGAACAATACCTATGCATACCAGTGTCAGATTCTTCAAATAGATGGTTGAAGCTATCATACCAATCGAGCCGAGGTCGATAGTTCTACTCATCCCCAAAAACATACTCACACCAATGCCTTCGTCGGAGCATTCCTCGGCGATGTCACGCCATGCCTGTGCCCGAGGAATAAAGAGCGTGCGTTCTTTATCTGTACCATAAACATGGCTCTCATCCGTGAGGGGCTCCAAAGCACCGGGACCGATCGTGGGCATGGTACACTGGAACATGACAATATGACCCCCTCGACCAGCCTGTGGAAGTATTATAAAGGCATTCTTGTAACATGAAACTCTGTGTTGCACACCAAAGAAGCGAGCCCAGCCACAAGAGCTCCGCCTAGACACGACTCTTTGATAACAGTCTGGTTATTGCGTTCTGCTAGGGAACCGATCAGGTTCTCGATCACTGTCCTGCCCGATACGTCAGACGGAGGGTGAGGACACCTTAATCTCAAACGCACCGTGACTCCCATGGGTCAACAAATAATCCATCACGCAAAGGGAGGAAGATCTCTTCTAAATCTGCCACTACGAGCTGATGTGCTTGAAGGAGATCTGCCTAGTGAACCTTTAAGCGGAGTTCGGTGCATCATTCTGAGGATCCTTACAGACAGGTTGTAAAAGTGAAGTGTTTGGTCAAACGTAAGAATCCCAATTCTGCATCCCTGTGGAAAGCAGGGCTCGAACGTTGATCCGTCAGTGGCAGTACCTCCATACAGGACGTCCAAGAGAATACTGCAAACGGACTGAAGAAAGCCGGACTCCACGGCATTGATAGAAACGTCCAGGGCAAACAGATAATGTAACGGGACTGGTTTTCGGGGTGTCGATGGTGGTGGTTCGGGGCTGAAGTAGGTTGGCGCCAATTTTGGTAGAGGAGGTGGTGCCCAATACTCATCAGATTCGACAACAAAATCAACAGTACCCTTGTTCAACTCGGGGCGATTAGCGTGGTCCAAGCGCATGAAATTGGCATCTAGGTTGCTGAAATATTCCTGTGAAACTAAGCCAAGGTCTAACCAGTGAACCAAGGAGCAATCAGGGTGATGACGAACCTTCTGTTTCGTGGGAGCACAAATTGCATTTCCATCTGCTACCACCCGCGACCCACGCACACCAAGGATTGATATACCCCCTGCATTGGGCACATCGTGCAGGACCGCTCAGCTCGCAGTCGACTAGAGGAACAGGCTCTTCTCGAGGGTCGAGGTCTGCGAACGGTTGCACCACTATAGCGAGGGGTATGTCACATTCTCGGGTGAGATGGGTTGAGTTGGGTAAGTTCCAGGTCGTGACACGTATATGCTTGGGATTCGAGTTGCCTGGATCACGAACGCGTCAGCTATGATGACGCTGGGGCACGTTGCGTGCTTGGAGGAGTGAAGAAAAGAAAAGACTCGATGCACTTAACCGACTCCTGATTCATAAGGCGCTTGATTGACACCCACCTTGGTCAATGGCAACAAAGTCTGTTGTGGAAAGCGGCGGATTAATCCCCGGTAAAGTCATATACATCTGCTTCTCCCATGTCTCCTTGTCCGTTTCGATGGAGTCTATTGGAGACGGAATCTGGTTGGGGTCGATACGGGCGCGTAGACCTGCAACAGTAGCTGAGCACTGGAGAGTTAATGGGATGTCCAAACCTACCTCTGTATGGCTCCCCAGCGCTGTGCGGAGGCTGTGGTATGTGCTGAAGTGGCATACGGGCATAAAGAATGCTGAAGTAGTGGCAAAGAATGTGCAAAGCAAAACCTGCTCATTCGTTGCGGATATGATGCGTCCGTCAACATACTTTACCAAATTGAGGCGTCTGGTCTGGCATCAGCGCCGAGCAATTTTGGTGACCGCCATCGGTCTTCTCATTCCCACCAGTACAACTTGTCATTAATCATGGTATAGCTCGCAACTCGTGCACACGGGGTGTTGATTTATTGACTCCTAAATGCCCCCTACAAACGCGCATTCACCGCGTCTTCTTCCCATATACTCCAGATGAGACCCTGATCAGGAGGAACGCCAGATCTGACCACCTCTTCATACGCCCTCTTCACATTCTGCGCTCCACATACCCTACGAATCGTAATCCCCCAAGTTTTGCAATCCTGCATGAACCCAGACCACGCGTGCTTTTGTAATCGAGTGATCTCTTCGACAGATAGCTGCTTCCTACGTCTCGCGAGCCACTCTGGCATGAAGAACTGTTCGAGGGTTGACGGGACACTCTGTGAAAAGAATTCGTTTGTGGACCACGCCACCGAGTCGCTCTTCGATGATGGCGACAGGTTGGTGAGGCCGAGTGCAACAGAACCGACGAGGCCCATGTTACCATCGGAGAAATGATTGAATACTCTGGAATTCAACTTCTCGTTACCCGCAAGGTCAATGTAAATCCACTTTTGCGATGGCTCGTTCATCACATTCGCGTTTTCGAAAACATCGTACTCCAATACATGGTCGTAGAGACCGAGTTTCTTTGTGAACTCGTGATTTTTCCTGGACGTAAGGCCAACGACCTGTCTCACGGGACTAGTGTTGCCCGAAGAAGCTCCACGCTTATGGATGAGGTATGCCAGGCAGAAAGCTGTTTTAGCTGACGCAGAGGAGATGAGGATTCGGGAAGCTCCTCCACGATACTGCGAGGTATTTATCCAGTCCTCGCACCAGAAGGAAGTCCAGAACAATGGGCGGTAAAGCACAGTGAGGTCCTCTACACTGGGTGACGGATCATAGAGGGGATCCATAGAACATCTGGTAATCTGGTTGTAGGGTTTTCTATCTAAAAACGGTGAACACCAGCACGAAATTTGTACAGGGCAAGATAATACCTTGGGGTAGATGGGGGCGAGAAACAGCGAATGCATATCGATTGACGTCCGGTGGTAAAACCGAGAGAACGAGGAAACGCGTAGGTGCGAAGTAACCATAAACTCTTTCGCCAGGGTGAATCGCTAGATGCGTTGAAGCGACAACGGTTCCAAACCCCCACACCGGGGTTACGCCATGGGTGCTTGGTGATACACCTGACTCTGGAGCTTCTGGCGCCTCGTGAAAATCGTAATATCTACGTAAATGTATCTTCATCTCACTGTATCGTTCCGGAACGAAAACATCCATACCGGAAATGAAGAATCTCGCCGAGAGCTTGGTAGGTAACATTGTTGGCAGAATACCCAAATCGGTCAACCTTGATTAGTACGTGGTTGGCAGGCAGTACAGCGGGAACGAGTGACTTGACCAAGACAGCTGTGTTGGAATCCTGCCCGGAGGAGAGACGGGGATGGCAGATGGTCAGGTTAAGTTGAGAATTCATGGTCAAGTCAAGTTGGCTATAGTACTAGCCGACGGCTACGGCCATCCATTGATGCCGAGCCCGGTGTGCTGTTGTTTCACATTGCGAAGATACAGCGCAAGATAATTAGCTGGTGTCAAGGATGCGGAAACGTTGCAGTTGGATCTCTGATGCTCAATTCGGGCAAGTTATGTCGGGAGGAGAACCTAACAGAATCTGATTTGCAGCACATCCGGTCGCAAGGTCTCCTTGATCTCCATGGGGTTCGAAAGATCTAAACGATTCCGCGGTAAGGTCAACTTCGATACTACATGCTATGGGCCTAATATGCATAGTGTTCAATTTGTTCTACAATTTCTGTCAAATTCTGTGTTCGAGGCAAGAGTACCAAGAGGATACAATGCCAGCGGGTGGCTGGGGTATGCGTCCAAATAGGAAGGGGTCCAAGAAAAGTCTCAGTCGTCCTCGAACGAAATAATTACCGCAGGTCTTGACCCAACAGTCTCATAACCGAGACAAGAACTCTATAAGGCACGCTATAAACAGCAGAAAGCGAATGGATCCTATAACGAAAGTGATGCGAGAAATTCTGCTAATGGGTGATAGTCATTTGAAGGGGTATTGCGGGCTGCGAAAGACGGACATGAAACCTTGAGTTGGGTAGTGGGAAGGCTAGTATGGGGGCTTTTTGAATTCGTCGCTGATAGCCTGTGCTTCTGGATCAAATTCACCGCCTTGGACGAGTTTTCCCGCAGCATCAAACTCCACACCCGGGCGATTTACAAAAGAATTCATCTAACGGAACCCGTCGAATTGATCAGCAAGGACACGCAGTGTATCTGGAGAGGACAAACCTGTATGTGAAGACTATCCCCTCTTTTCACAGAAATGTGATGGGGAGTCGTCGAATTTGGAGGTGTGCGAAATGCAACCGTTGACTGAGCAGTAGAGCTATATAGTAGACGTGTCAGGGAAGTAAAAACCAGATATTGGAATATACAAACAAAAAGACCTCTGCGTTCTGAGAAGTAAAGTTTATCAATCTCCGGACCGCTCGACATGCCACAATCTGATTCACAGAGTTGGCTTAAATACGGCAAAATGATTCTATTGATCCACTTACAGTAGACGCAATTGCAGCGGGAACATTTGCGATGATAGACATCACCGCGTTCAAGTTAAGCAGCATGAAAATCTAGGATGAAAGCCAACAATCAGTCAGAATGGTACTGAGTAGTCACCCGGAGCATGGTTGTACCCACCGTTGCAAGGAGGTTCGCCAAGAATCTACAAAGGCAGATTTTGTTAGCTCTACTTAAAGAGAACTTGTACAAGTACATATGTGGGCTTACGCAATGAGGAAGTAGATCAACCCGTCACCGAATATAAGCGTGATGAGTTTGGACCGACCATTAGCAGGGAACGCAAGTTTCCAGCCAGTCAAGCACAGGACGGTGAAATCGAAGACCATGGAATATATGAAGCTGATGGCAAGAATTTGGTTGTTGGTGTATGTGATGACACAAGTCTGTTGAATCCAAGCAGCCTCCAGAAGAATCCCTAGAAGATGAAATATGTGAATGTCCGATGTATTGTCAAACTACTCACCATGCAGCAGGAGCGACCAGTGGCCAAGAATGATCAGAATCAATAAGGTCACGACATACTTATTTTGTGACCACACAGCCATTCTGGGGTGTGTAAGGAACGATATACAAGGATCTCAATGGATCGACTCACGTTCTGATCGAGAGATTGATACTCGCCAGTCCGATGGAGGCATTGCCAAATAATTGGTTGAACGTATAAAGGCCTTGGCAATTGACTTCTGTCCTAACATTGAGGGCAACGGCACTACGGGGAGGCTTAAGATAAGCATCATCTAGGTTGAAGAGAGAGCAGACTCACATCCCTATGAGGGCAAATAATAGAAAGTAGCGACCCGCAAAATAAAATATCTGGAGAGGGTTTGTGACCGGGTATCGTTAGCGATAGAGGGACAATCCTACCAATGGCCACCTGAACTTTTTCTTTCCGGAGAGGAACTGCCAATCGAAATCCAGCGAGGTGATAAACTCCCATCTAAGGATACTATGAGTGAGGAGTGCATATATGCGCAAGTCCAAAGTAGAATTTACATATAGAGACCCAAGAGAGCATGCATAAAATTATTGAAGGCGGCTGACGATAACCTTGGTTAGTACAGGGAACCCGTCGGGTATCCTGACTCACCACTGTCGGCCTGTATCTCGGCGGGAGACTGCCAGTCGACCATTAGAGGATTCGTTAATCAGGGGGTGAATGTGACGGTGGTGAGAGAGGTGGTCAAGTGGCCGATATGATGGGTACTGGTGGAGAGACCAGTCTTAAAGGGTGTTGTGCCATCCCTTGTTTCATCGCGATGCGGTATTTGGGTGGCCAGCAGCCCTTGCAAATCATTTTCGCTCCGTGGTTCGTGTCAGTTTGAAATTTTGGATGGAAAGGCGATCGCCACTCACGTATACCTCGTTACCAAATCCGATATACTGGCGCTTCTTTGAGAGGCCGCCGCGTCGACCATCCTTCGAAGGCTTTCCTTCAAGTTCATTTGGTGCCAGTCCTCGCCGCTATAACAGACCCAAACTTCGTCGGATCGAAGTAGTGCTCAGCGTGCCGCCAATCGCAAAGATAGTAACTATCAGTGCTTGGCATTCTACCCCACCACAGACCAATTGAGGGCTGTGATTGGAAGCCTTGCGGCCGTTTAAAAAAAAAATAGGGTTGATAAAACCGAATTCCGGGTACCCGCCGCACCCTCTGCATACTATCCCGATGACGGCGGCGCACCAACTGAAATTAGGGTCGCGTCGCATTTGCAGATAGTTGTACTAGTGTGATCTGGAATTTTTCAACGTTCGCCAAGACTTTGATTTTACATCCGATAGGTACTATCTCCGACCATAGATCACGTGGATGAACTTAGCCATTTTTAAAAAAAAGCATGTTGTTCCTTCAACTCATCTCACTTGTTTTGATCCACATGGGATGTTTGATGTGTTTATGGATACCACAAAGCTAAGCCACAGCGCCCATCCCACCTTCTTTTCGTCGAGTTACAGAAAGCAGTGTGACACTAACCAAAATTGCCGCGAGTGACCGGCGCTCGGAGCCTGTGGACAGTGTTCTTCTGTGTATTCAAGCTTCAAGCATCAATTTCGGCGGTGCTTGTGACAAGTGTGCGACATTCTGTGACGTCCTGACTTGACCAAGTTGATTCAGTTCATTATGAATAGGGGTGGCCAAGTCATCAAATCCATGACCGTCCACAAACGCACCAAATGTGGTCCTCCGCCCGTCATTGCTTCCACTTCTCAATGAACGTCGCACGGCCGGGGGGGAAGAAGTAGATTTCTAGAGGTCGAGCAGGCTAGGTGCTCGCGGCCTGAACAGAAATTATTTGGTTGGGACCCTTCACCAACCCTGTTTATGTGCCCTGAGGCAACAATTGAACCTCCAATTTGGCTGGGACCCTCTTTATAATCATTAGTAGGATGACCCTGGGCAGGTTCGCCAGAGTCCATTCACATTGGAGCGAGGAATCGGACCCAAATGGCTAGAAGCGAAATGACATACCGTTGCGCTGGGCTCCTACAATTGCTGGCAAACGGTTCAACATCTGCAAAGCTGTCGAGTAACGTTATCGCTTGACGCCACTTTGAAGGCCTATCTGAGAATTTTTGATTGATGGACGCAAGCACAGGACCTGGATTAGCTGTTTATGGTGACCTAAAAGGTTGGAGTTTTGCTCGCTTAGCCAGTTCGGACTGTTAGATGAAGTTTATCACGTCGGCCGCCAATCGGCCAATAAATTGTCTGCATACTCGATCAATTCTCTGAAGAGGCATCGGGTAAATTTTTTTGACTCAGTTCGTGAAACTCGTATCTCGCCGAGTCGCTTTTACTTACAGCTGATAACTTGATATTCGCATAATACATATCTTTGAATTCGAAGGGTCTTTTCAATTCAAATTCCCATTTTTGATTATGCCATGTGATATATCAACTGTTCGTCTTAGGAGTGCTATCTACAGGCTTCGGTTTCCCAGACCTGCAGGACCTTGAGCAACGTTCCAACTTACCAAGGTCCTTACTGAATTAGTACTCTATAAGAACATTGTACTCGCATCCTAAGTCTTTCCTTGTCAACCAAAATTACTTACTGTCACTTGCCAGTGGTCATCACAAATCGTGTCGTCGGAGAAAGTTCACCTGGTTTATCCCGGACTCTTCAAGGTGTTGGCGATACAAATGATAGCGAATTGAGGCTGTTTCACAAACCCATCTACCATAGACTCGGAACTCGAGTACAGTGAGACACGGTTGTGGTTTCTACTGGCTAAGCGGTGCAAGCTGTGATACTTTTGGGGTCACTTGTAAAGTGCCAACAGTCGGAAACCCTTTCTGTCCCCTTTCGTCATTTGGTGTTTAGCCTATAAGTATCTACTTGGCACTCTCCATTGCAGCCAAACAAGGGCGTACGGTCGACAGTTGCGCAATGTACTATTAATTGGCAAGAGTGGCGCAACGATCCAACTCAGAACTTTCAACACTTCCAAAGTCCACACCGGTCTTACATGTTTC
>QFEM01013815.1:0-11313 GCA_003316205.1 Boletus bicolor | reverse complement strand
ACAGCGTCAAAGGTACCTCGCCGACCCAGCCACCGCATGCCGGCGATCTAGGTCTCATTTATCTTGCAATCTGAGCCGGTTCGTCAGAAAAGCGGCTTCAAGTGCTCGTTTCCGGTAAAGTGGTCGTCCAAATATACACCATACTATACTCTTGTTCGGTTGGACAAACAGGAACGATCAGGGCTGTCTCCGGATTAATCTTATAAGCAGTGTAGTCATAGATCGGGTGGGCGACACGAGATGCCCGAGTCAGTCCTAGTTTGGGCTGTTTCGGACGCAGGCCTCTCTCGGGTCGGGGTTTCACATTGGCCGAAGGGGAACTGGTGACCAGACCGGTCTATGAGGCAAGCCCTTGTAAAGTCCGTGATCAGGCATAGACTAGTCTGGTCACCGGACAAAGGGAGGGCGATCTGAAGCGGAGTGTGCTTGCTATACCAATAGCGGTGGACAGTGCTTGACGACGTCCTCGTCGACCCGCCTAGGCCGACACAATGGGAAAACTGGCTCGAAACCACGATTTAAAGACAGGGTCGTAGTCATATTGACTCCATTCGGAGCAGAATTCCGGTCGATTGCACGCGCAGACCCATCGCAAGTATAGCTGGAGTGGGGACTCGAGTCACATACCATGTGGATATGGTTTGCGGATGCGATCGAACAGCATCAGCGTGAATCCGTGGGTCGCAGCGACCGGTTGGCATGTGTTCAAAGATTCGGACAACACAAGAGGGAACGCAGCACGTATACGACACTGCCAACCATTGGCGCTCAACGATGACTGGTTGGGGAATGCGAACACGAGTTTAGGTGGACAATGGCTGTCAAGTCGGCAGTGTTCTGTACCCGTAGAAAGCCACAGAACCGCGACTTGGAATGGCGTCGTTGCGGATGCGTGCTCCCATGTTCCTGCAATCACTCGATTGGCTAGCCATCGTTGTACCTGCCAGTGCCTCTCCCCATGGAGACGACGTGGCAGTGTGTCACCCAAAACTTGCCCGACCCAACCGCACGTCCGACGTGGCCGGTCTGACACCCAATATCGGCTTGCTGTGACATGAGCCAAGCGGTGCCGGTGAATCGTTGAATTCCCGATTCCCATGATCTGGAACACGCCCAAGCGATGTGAAGCGGGGTAATAGTATTTCCTTCGAGCAGAAGCATAGTAATTTACTATATGCGAAAGAGTGGTATATGTCAAAAAATATAGCGACACCACGAGATCGTGAGCTTAGAGAGACAAATAAAAGTGGCTATGCAGTGACTTGTGCCATTGGATAATAAGGGCGATGTGAAGAAAGATGGTGCGAGGGGGCAGATGGTTGTGAATATGAATGCGAAACGGGAAGAGGAAAAGCCCGGATTAAATCTATGGTAGATGACAAGGGCTGGGATTGTTTTGGGAGGATTTGTGCGACCTGTGTGGTAGCATCGTCCGTATTCTCATGGCACACTTTGGGATGAGTACCATAAGTAGGAACCGCATGGGTTTCCGGCGTGAGTGGTGCGGGGGAGCTTCTGGATGAAGACGATTTGGGACTGGAGGGATCCAAGTCTGGGCAGACCGCGTGGTTGGCAGGATGATAACGGGAGTGGGTGTGGGGATCGGCGTGGCGGCGGGAGCTGTGAGAAGGCAATGCGATCGCAGAGAGGGGATCATGGTGGCTGAGAATGTCGTCTTCGGTGACAGATAGCTCAAAGTCAAGGACGTCCAGGAACTCGCGTTCAATGCGGCCAACATCACGCTTGCCGAACACGCCGGTACAGAGTGCCCAGTGGATGTTTTTGAGAGTGGAATCGTTGAGATACTAAGAGTGAGGCACTTGATAAGGAACAGATGACACGGGAAGGGATAAAAAAGGTAATGTACCTTACTCGCTACCATTACGGCGCCAAGAAAAACACGCTCGCACGCCCATTCCTCGAGAGCGATTTGAAGATGAGGTTTCGCTCTGTCTATGTAGACGAGCGAAGCGAGGATGGTTGGGATGGTGACTTCTGCACGGGTGAGGACATCTTTGACAAAGGTGGCGAATGTGGCATGTTCAGAGCGGCGCGAGAGACCACGACCGCGACGGGATGAGGAAGGACGACCCATAGCGTAGTCGACGGTATCGATGACACAGTCGATGACATATTCTGAAAAAGGGATGAGTGGGGGTGAGTGGGGGCATGGAGAGGACATACCGAGGACTGGTCTGGTAAGCTTGATATCGAGGAGCTCGAGAAGAGCAGAAGAGTGGAGAGCAGGGTCTACGAGGCTGGCGTGGTGGAGGGGAGAGCGTGCCATTGTGGTTGAGGGGAGGAAGGCTGGGGCATGACAGGCTAAGGAGGAAGTGTTATAAAGGGGGACACGGTAAAGCCAAAGGGCCGAATCGGAAGATGACGAAAAGGGAAGGAAGTGACAAAGGGAAGAGGATTAGCAATGGAATTTTGAATCCGAGTCAGACGAACCAGCTTACACTCGGCACGGCATTTTCGGCACAGGCCACGCGCCACGGCCCGTGTTCGAGAAATGACTCCCTCTGACTAAGCCCAGTTATTCGGCATCTTGCTGTACCAATTATTACAAACCAGCCAACAAGACCAATGATCGATGATCAGTCAATTCGTCAATTTATCCAATATCGATTACTCTTGGTATCTACAATGTCATCAAAATCATGGTCAACGTCGTCAAGCTCCTCCTGATGCATTTCCACCCGTCCTGCTTGCCCGATTCTTGCTCCCCTTTGGCCGTCCCCTTGGTCGCTTCGTCGTGCCCGAAGGCGCTTCTTGACTCACGTCACTCGCACTCCGCTTTTCACCGTTTACCCGGCGATCGCGCAGATACCTATAGCGTTATGTTGCCGAGTTAATGCAATGTCAGTACACGTTCCATTAAAGAAAGTAAATTCAGGATAATGGAAGGTGTCCTGCTCCATCTCTGATATCTGATACGTGTCCAAACCCAGCGATTCGTATGCTAATACACGGTCCGGTCTCTATGCCGGGAGTGCGGTCCAGGAAACGACCGTCGCCTCTAGCGTGGAAATCGTTTACTTACTGAGATGTCTTCTCGTCCAAAGTAGTTTGTAATGGTGGTAGGGGGGGCTGCCCGAGCTCTTGACGCAACCTGTCCACTTCCGTCTTGGCTGCCGCATATTCTCCATCTTGTAAGGAAGCGATCTGCTGGCGAAGCTCCGCACATCTTCGATACGGCCTTAGTACCCGATGATAACCAAGTAGGGAATGCAAGCATACTCTCGCGAAATAGATGCTTCAAGCAGGTCAGCCTGGATAATTGTAAGACCTTGTGTATCCCATGTCATCTGAGCATCCACCTTGTCGCGGTCTGAATTTATCTGATAGAACCGCATCTAATCAATAGGGACACTCCCTGCAAACAAAGGACCTCGAACCTCTGCAAGAGCATTGAGTAATCGCGTTCGTTCGCTCTCAAGTCTGCATCGTACAACGGACAGATCAGGACGGAATACATGTGGATGATGAGACGGGAAGACGGTGTCATCACAAAGCAGGGGTTGCGAGGCTTCGCGATGAATACGATCTAGTAACCCGATCGTTCGTATAAGACGTACTTATTTTTCTGTTCCCTGATATCCTGGATGGCTTTGTCCTTTTGTTCCAGACTCGCATGTGCGGATACGATGTGCGCCGTGTGGAGTTGCAGGGTCAGCGAGTGCTTCCTGAGAGATAAATGCGATCAGCCTAATCATGATGGGATGACCTTTCGATCGAGGAGAGGAGCCCTCGTAGGGTGGAGGGTGAACCTACTTGAGCTCGGCGGTTCTCGCCAGTTGGACGAGCTCCTGTGCCCAGTCGCCAGTCGCGACGAGCGGGGGTGGCTTTTGATGTGAAGAAGGTGTTGTCGTTGTAGCATGCGGTGCGACTGTGCTTGGGCCAGCAGAGAGGGACCCCATCAACGAGCCATGTCCATAGTCAGGGGGTGCAGTCGCAGAAAACTGCTGATACATTGATGCAGTGAAGAAGATGGAAAATAGGCAGGACGCAGAATAAGGTTCCAGGGGTCTCCGTGCCAAAACCACCGTCGTTGGCTGTGGGAAGAGCAGGACTCCGTGCACTGCAAGAGGTGTTTGTTCTTGTTAGGATCCAAGGATGTCCGTTGGCAACATCCACAGTCGATAACTTCTTATCGTAGCCGTTTAGCACTATCAACCAAAAAAATGAGCGTCCTAAGACCCTTTATGGCGACCGACATGTTCAAATTTAACAACATGTAAGTTCGGATCACACGTCCTCTGGAACACGCCTAAACCCACTCCCAGCAATTTGGACGTCTGGACAGAGACCGTATGCGTCATTTCGTGCATTCCACCCACAACACTGACAGGTCGCTCGTAGTATGGCGTCAGCTTTTACTTGTCCTATCTTTCACGATGGCCTGAATTGTGCTGCGTCCAAGAGGCACCCAGCGGACGTATGATGGGTTATAGTACGAGCTTCACCCCCAAATATCTCATCGATACCATAAACACCGTCTTCGTACAGTACTCGGAAAGGCTGAGGGCTCGTCGACCGAATGGCATGGCCACGTCACCGCGCTCACCGTCGCCCCCGAGTATCGTCGCCTTTCCCTCGCACGCAGCATGGTCAATCGTCTAGAACTCGTCTCTGACGAACATTCCAAGGGATTCTTCGTCGATCTTTACGTCCGCTGTAACAACGCGCTCGCAATAACCATGTACGAGGGATTCGGGTATAGCGTGTATCGTAGAGTGAGAGAGTATTATGGCACGCTCGGTGTCGGTAAAGGTGGAAAAGATGAGGAGGATGCATTCGGTAAGTCCAGATCCGCAGCTCCAGTCTGCGGCAGTTACTCAGCTTGCACAGACATGCGTAAGCCCCTTTCGAGAGATCCTCTGAGACGTTCGGTGCGAAGCAACGGCCGCGAGGTGATTGTTAGTGCGAGCTCTGTATCGTAACCTTTGGTGTACGCGGTCCTGAATTAATTGACGCTCTTATCACACGCTGCTTCAATTAACCAGGATGCATTCCGATACCTATATACTCAGCGGGGGTGGATCATCAGGACCAAGAGCCGCAAGCTCTTCGTCGTAAAATTTCTTCAAAGCAACTTCGTCGGAACAAAATTCGTGAAGCTTGGACCGAATCTCATCAGCAGCAGCCGCAGGTCTATCTCTGCTCTTCATCGCCGTTCCCATGCGGCCAACACCCATGAGGCGGTTCGTCAAGAAGAGGAATCCCTGTGCGCCCCCCAATACCTGCACGAACGCAGCTCCTGATCGGTGAACAAACTGGGAGTATTTGAACGGAGCTCGACGATAGGAGTAAACCACGTCCACATCCTTGGGGTACATATTCATCGCTTCAACATCGATGATGAACCCAAATCGCCTTAAAAGTGCATATTCGAAATAGTACGTCGACTGCGAGAATTCCGGGATTCTCTTTTCCAGGTCAGGGACGACCGGAGGGGGAATAGCCAGGCGTAACGGGAAGCATGATTGGAACGCGTTACGATCTCGGACGTCGCTTATTTCGGTCACGTATGCCTCCACGAGCTTGAGTCCATATCTTTCAATCGCCCTGCTCCATTGTCGAAGGGCGTCCTCGATGCACCGGGCGGTGGACCCAATCCACTGAAGCTCAAAATGGAAGACTGTGCCCGGGTTCTGTATAATGTCATGGTGCAAGATAACAGACTCCGCCTGGTCGCTCTTCTATGGAAAGGATCCGTGTCAGCACCGAGTAGGAAAGCTCAAAGGAGTCAAGACCCACTTTTCCAGGGTCGACATCAACAATCATGCTCTGCGTAAGGATCATACGTTTCCTCGTCCGCTTCGGGCTGACTCCACTTGGCTTCCCCTGGTTGGACGGGTGGTGATTTCGTCCAATCAGACTGTCCTCGTACTGCGTATGGCGACTAGCTTTAAACCACCCTCTGGAAGGCGTGCTCATTGTCACGTACTCCCCACTGAGTTGATAAAAGTAGTGGCTGAAATGCATTCATTGCCAAACTCGAACCCCAATGTATCGATGCCACTCACCCGTCCAAGAATCCGTGGCGACCCGTGCAATGGATAAAGAGACCTTGATCCAGCAGTTTCGCCCCCCACTCCGCACCCTGTTCTCTCGACGAGACGTCCCTGAATTCTCGGACAAGCCAGGAGACGAAATCGAATCCCGTGAACGAGTCTGGGTATTTCTCTCGATGCCATCGATGGAGTTTGATGGGTACACCATCATCATCGCGTATCGCCTTCGCAATGGCAGCGAGGGACATGTCGGCAATTTCCCGCTCGCTCTTCATCTTCTTCTTGAGTGGACCAGCTGCATGTATCTCGTCAAGTTGCGACATGAGCGATTCGTCCAGGACAGAATAGGCGGGACCTAACGTCGTGGGCAGGAACCTGACAGGAGGTAGCTGTTGTCCGCGTTCGTCTGGCGGTTGCCAGCGCGCCTTTGTGAATATCTCTGCGAGCTTGTCTATACCCATCAGCCGAATCTCTTCTTCGTTCATTTTCTCTCCACTGGGCCCACTCGTTATCTCGGGTGCATCGGCCGATGGGATAACGACGAATCTGGTGCGCCAATAGTGCAAGGACTCATTGAACTGGTGTTCATAACCTGCAACTAGCATGTCCAGCCTATCGAAGCTCGAGGTGGGCGTATATTTTTTTCGGTTCGTATAGGCTGCTCACCTATTCCATCCATAGTTCTCCAGTCCATGTGACACGAACTTGGTCTTGAGTTCCGTGTAGCCGACACCCAACTTTGGCCAAATCAAGCACTCGTAGTCAAAAGGCTGCGTCGGAGGCATCCTCCGGACATATCGACGGACCTGTATGGCTTCCCCAGTATAGGATATCAGGTGTATTTCGTTGCTCATACTCAGATATACGGGCTCCTTGGTGGAATTCAAGACTTCAGCTGCGCCGCCTGGTTTGGGTGCGGTGTCTTCCTCGCCCATGAACGACTTGGAACGCTGCAAAGTCGACTTTTCGTCTGATAAGTTTTGGGAAAGGTGCACGAATTGGAAGCCTTGGGCAAGTCGGACGGCGACCATACCTCGCATTACGACCAACGCCCAAGCACGACGGACGTCATCGACCGTGCCCTGCACATTTGGCGGCTTGACCAAGAACGAACGCATTTCGGTGGGATCCACAACGAAGTCGTACGAGAAAACATCATACGAAGACTCCAATTCAGCGTTACTCGGGAAATGCTCCACGGTAAGCGGGAGGCAAGAAGGTGTGGCCATCGACTTCCACTTGACCTCGTGTTTGTATATCGGGGTGGGGAAGATATGCTCCCAGCGGCGAGCGAGCGAAGATTGTGTGTACGACACCGCAAACTGGGGACGTGAAGGATTCGTCCGGGAACTCGACTGTGGTGACGAAGATGCTACTGATATGTTCAGCGATGTGAGAGCGGTGCTACGACGTTTCCCGAATGTCGGTTCATCACGCGGTGGTGTACTCAGGGGTGAGTATCGTGACATAGAGCCACGATGAGGAATTGCTATCGGTGGTTCCTCTTCGTACGTGCGACTCAGTGTCGTCCTACCCGAGGCAGTCTGTATGATAGCCATGGGTTGGGGTGAACGTGATATGGTTGCAGATGGTGTCACTGGTCTATTCGGCGTGATAGGAACACGAACAGATGGGGTGGGTGTTGTTGGGGTGATGTTATATATCGGAGTGCTCGGCGATGACTGCGGCTCAGCTGCCAAATTACCACGGAAGGGATTGTAGAGCCAAGAAGGGGCGAGCTTCGCAAGCCGTGAGGTCGTGGAAGGTGGGGTAACATTGTCGGGTGTCGCAACACTTGAAACCGTAGTGGAGACGGAGCGACCAGACCTCATGGAGGATTGAGATGGGGAAGTACTCAGTCCAGTAACCGAAGGTACTGGACCATCCTCGTTACCTTCGGGCGGAAGTTCCATGATGATTCGACGCGGGCTCTCTTCGATTGGCGTGAAACGTGTAGAAGCAATGGAGGTGCGGTGCGAAGTTACGCTGCGCCTTTCGGTGATCATAGATGAACGATAGGACGAAGGTATCACCGTGCTGCCTGAACTCGATGCGAATGAGGTCCGTGTGCTAGTCGCGGGCCTACTCTCCTTCTTGGATGCAAAGATGTCTAAGTCTGCCTGCTCCGCCTCAGCCGCGGATGGAGCCCTGTCCTCATTGAATGAATCCCGAGGGGTTATTAGCAAGTCTCGGAATTCGGGCAAGAAAGGAACCTCGATAGTGGAAAGGACATCATGCTCCAACAAACCCAGCATCTGTATTTCATGCATTTTAGCCCTTGCGATGAACCTAACACGATCCAGACATCAGCTTGGCTTTCATGAAAATATCGGTCGCTTCCAAACTGACCTATCCTTCCGAAAGGGCAAGTCCATTTGCTGATCCCAGAATGTCACACCAATCCAGAATGGTTCCCACCAGAATGTCACTTTCACCCGTGCAGGTACATCATTGGGTATCTCATCACCACCCCATAGTGAGTCCAAGTCACGAGCGCTGTTTTTCGCGTCTCTGTCAACCTTAGGCTCGTATCCTTGAAAGCTGAAGATGGGACTCTGATGCAACGGAGCTTTTGCGAGACAAACGAGGTCAAGGCCGAACCCTTGATCCAGCATTCTGGTCGTCGTCAGGCGTAAGAGCTGTTTGGATACACGAAAGTACCCAGTTCCTGGTGTTATGATGATCGTCGAGATACCTGTTGACGACAAAGAACGGTCGATGTAATGGGTCTCATTGGGATTGAGACCCAGGTTAAGTGCTTCGAGGATGGGGCCATCATGAGCATATGATATTTGTCCGACCAAACGCACTTGGTCAGGTTTGGCAGACTCCATGGAAGCTTGGTGATAGTGGTGTGCTAAGAGAATGTCCCTTTGAAAGGCCCAGAAGGAGTCCTTGAGGAGAAAAAGGGTTGGTTTCCAGTCGTTGATAACCTCCAAGTCTGTAATGATCTTGAAAAAATCCTTGTACCATCTTCCATCCTCGTCGCGACGCAAGGGTCCAGCGGCATACTCCAGCTCCGTCGCATCGTAATGAACTCTGGATATCAACACGATTGTGACGGTGTGATCTGTGCCCGCTTCTCGCCATTTCGAAAAAAGCGTGGGGAGAAAAGCATGCACAATCTTTTCATAGAACCGCTCTCCGTCTCCAGAAAATTGCCACAGCTCACGACAGACTTGGATGAATATTGTTACCTTGGCTGACAAGGACCTATAAATTGATTTGGTCTTTGGCGTCACATAGCCTGAGGACACCTGAAGTGGGAAATGTCAGGAGAAGAAAGGGGTGGTTATGAAAGCGCTGTTGATCTCACCTGTTGGCCCTTGACATAAATGCTCTGAACCTTTGCGGCGATCACGCCGATGAAAGAAATATCCTGGTCAACGGAAACACATTGACCGACCAGATGTTTGCCGAGCCTCCACATCTCGTTGCGACCCAAGTACTGATCAGCAAAAGAGAACTCGACATAATCCGCCGAATGGTTATCCTTGTCTACCTGAACGTTCATGTAAGTAAATGATATAAATGCAGTACGATCTTGTGTACCTTGGTCACCGTGACTTCGGTATTGTTTTTCATGGCAAATGCATCGGCAACATTTCTGGGTAAAGATATCTGAAATAACTAGAGATGAGCCAGGACAGACCCGGTGCCGGTGAATCGAGAGAGATTTACCTGAAGGGTTGGTTTTGGGCAGCCTTCATCTCTGGACACGGTAAATAGATAACCGGAGGTATCTTCGGACTGGGTTACGCGCAGCAAGTCTCCCTCTGCAACCCCAGGCCACCATGACCGATTGAGAATGACCTTTGGTGACTCCTTTGGGTCATGGACCCAAGTGTTGAGAACCTTGGAGTCGCCTAGCTTCAGCGGGACACCGGCTGTGCCAGGCGGCATCCTAGCGAGAGACTGGGCGGTGTTGGATCGTTTTCGACCATACTGAAGGACGGGCTGAGACTGGGGATCGGGACGAACCGTACTCATCAATGTATGTAATGTTCGTATTGTGCGGAAGCAATCGCGAGTTGGGGTGATAATCGTCGATTTGTCACAGGCGTTCCTTTTTTTTTTTCTTTTTTCCAGTTCACCACATCCGACACTTCGTTGGTGTGCTGCAGTTCTGCTCTGCGACGCTGGTCGGTACGAATCTTCTCGAGTTCGTTGCTTCACTTTCATTCGAATCACACTCTTTTTCACATTCTGGCGCTCGCCCCACACCGAGCCCCTGCCAATGTCACTAAACCAATCCCTCTTTGACCTCCATGAACTCATCCACGAAGTTCCCGCCCTCGTTGCGTCGTCATCACTTGACTCTAGCTCTTCCATCGACACTGGATCCCCTACGTCGCTGATTCCTGAATCATTGCCACACGATGTCCGCTCCTCCCTAAGCTCCTCTCATAACTTGTCTCATAACACTCCTACCGTCAAGTTTGCACCGCTCCCGCCAATTGATCCTAGCAGGAAGCGGTCCTTGGCGCCTCTTGGTGCATCCGCACGTTCGCGCCGCAAACGGGTCATCCAGCAGGAAGGTGGATCGATATTATGGCCCCGGGATGACGTGCCAGAGGAGGATATGGAGGATCCAATCGTCATGTTTGCAAAGTTTGTAAAGAGGACGGGCAAAACGCTATGGCGGAGAGTGAGGCAGCGTAGCAAAGCTGTTCCGCAGGAGAAAGTGTCATATTCTGCTGAGCCTATCCTGGACATCATTGACAGACCTACTGTCCACCCGAGCGATATGGCACTAGGGGAGGAGGGTCTGCGCGTGCCAGAGGTTGTGGGCGAGGAGGATAAGCAAGGGCGTCGAGCCTCTTGGTCGCCATCGGCCGGGCGCGGGACGCCCAGCCGGGACGAGGCGAAGCGAAGGAGCACAAGTGACTTGCCCCATTCACTGATCCCATAGTTGCTCTTTGTCCGTATTTCCGCCATTTTACTTGTTGGATGGTTGCATTTTTGTTACCGGGATGCACTACATGTAGATATGTAGGCAGAATGTACACCTGGACTCGGCTCGTTTTCTCGTTTTGAGCCGATAGTGCGATCAAATGAAGCTTGCACTGCCAGTGGTGTCAACAAGCTTATACTTGCGTTCTTTCATTTCTTTCATTTCCTTTCTTCTTCCACCCCTTCCTTTCTCACCCCATCGACATTCCATTCAATTCGTGTCTCAGTGATACCTCTCCCCGCTGGTCCCCTGCTTGCTTCCAGGTCTGGTAGCATGTCCTGTACCCCGACTCCTACAGCAACCCAGTATGCCACGGTCACAACCTTCTCCCCGTCAACCTCG
>QFEM01013809.1:0-14452 GCA_003316205.1 Boletus bicolor | reverse complement strand
CCGCCAACATGCTGTGCAGTCATACGAGTCAATAACTGTGGGACCGCCACCTCCTGGTCCTACGAAACTTGTGTAAGAAGGAAACCGAGGCCGTATACTTGGATAACCAACGTCACGACGATCACGTATCCTCCGGAGGTTTGACTGACACTCCGCGATGCTATTCTCACACACAGCTTGGCAAAGTGTGTCAGATCGGGAGGTAAAGTATGGCGTTTCCCCCACTTGCTCGAAGTTGCGGTCGATGTTAACACCGATGGCAATTACAAAATATCTCGCTACAGCTAGAATCCATCGTAATACCAGGACCTCTACACCCCAAACATGGGTACTGCTGGCGTCTGTGTTTTGCACACAGCTGCGGTAGTTGAGCCCAACTCTTATCGGAGTAATCCTCCGGACAGTCCATCGGATTTATTGACTCGATATGACCGTATCTGACTTCCTGTGGATCCTCGGTTTAAAAGCCCATGAGTAGTATCGTTCTCTTCAGCGTGTCCTGGATATCAATCGTATCGCATCTCTTCCGAACGATCACAGTGACTATTGTCTTTCCTCAGAATTATGGAGCGTGAGTACTCGCTGGCTCTGCTTCTAGGGTCGAAGATTACTGACGGTACTCTAGGCCGAAGAAGTGACTGGCGGATGTATCTGAACAACTATCTTCAAGGCCGATATGGCCATACACGAAATCTTGCCTGGTCGCACACACAGTCTGGCCCATCACATGACACACGATGGTTAGCGGTTGCGTATTGTAAGCCATGCGGGTTGGTACTTTCTCAGCTCAACACTGATGAATGGTCTTCTATAGTTAATGGCATTGAATATGGGAGGGGTGTCGCCCGCGACAGAGGGACCGCTATGGAAATTGCTGCCGAAACTACCTATCGCGCCCTGACAGCTTATCATAATTGACTCATCCTATGTGAAGGTGTGATCTCACGCACTGCTTTGCATGATTTGGTTCTCGAGTCCCTAACGTGCGCCTGTAGGCACTTGTCGTCCGTTGACGTTGGACGAGGAACTGTGGTCATGTGTAACTTAGCATACGGTGTGTTACTATTTCGGTCCTGGCAATATGTAGGTTGTAGCTTGGAATGTACCCACTCTCTTGGGCCTAGCAATAGCTGGCTGGCAGAACCCAATTAGATATAATTGGTATTTCGGCGCCATCCATAGATCCAACGAACTATTGGGATCGACGTCAGCTGAATGAGTCAGGATACTGTCGGGTCCCGATGTGAGAGGTATAAGAAAATGTACCAGTAACACAGCCAATGGAATATCCCGCGGCTGGCACTGTGGGTAGCGAGATGGCTGAAGATCAGTGACTTTGCACCAGATTTCCATGCAGAAAATACATTCAGTGTATCGGCGCTGCTTTCCAGTGCTTGTAGAATTCACCGCAACGCACAAAATGCTGTATACTTTTCATTAATCAACGCATTGATTTCAAGCCCCTTGTTACACTGAATTCTCGTACAATACTCAGTACTCACTGGGAAAACTGCGAGACACTGAACTGGATTCTTGACAAAGAAAATATTCGCAATTTGGTGTATTGCTTTAATCTGGCACAGAATTATACAGCAATGATGTGTGCTAGAGTCAGACGGACCTTGTGGCAGGGATCATGAGAACTCACTTATGGTTGCACACCAGCACGGGTATGACGGGTAGCATGGTGTAAGTTCGCCGGGGCTCGCGATGTCACCTGTTACTCACTGCGACTTTTCTGCATCGTACCGAGCTCGAAGCGGAAGCACTTCAGTGATATGGATGCGTGAATGACGACGTGCTAGCTGGTCGAAATACTTGAGTTCAATTGATTGTCTCCTAAAACTTTAATTTAGTCAGTCAGGCTCTCGCCTTTACCCCGTATCTTGTATCGAATCGCCTTGGAACAGCAAGTGCGCAACCCGTCGTTAGTTATCTTTAAATAACGAATTTTGGCAACTGTGCATTCCTCAGGCTTGTCCCTGGCCGCAAGGCCCAAAGGTGGATCTGTAGTCTTGAGCCACGGCTGTCCAAGACCAGTGAATTTATGCCAGTCATGATAACATTTCCGCAAGTCCTGCTAACGTGTGACGGTGCACCATCTTGAAGCTCGACAATGTTACTGTGGCCCAAAAACCAACCACATGCACTATGGGGCAAATTCACTGTGAAGTGAATACTTGGGCTTTGAGTCGGATGCCAGGAATAATGGTGAGACCTACTGCTGATTCTAGGGCTGCTCAAAAACCGTATCGTATCCGAGTCGGGGCTGGCCACAGCGTAGTTAACCCATGTCAGTGTTTGGATTTCAATCAACTGCCGGATTGATGTCGAAGGTGTCCCAGCGCTGTGTGAGTGCTCCGGCGTCATCAACATTCCATGCGATTCCCAAGGCTCCAGCTCTCGTCCGTTCCTGACAGTCACCAAGATGGCGGATTTCGACTTTGACGAGTTGGTGGTAGATACCTGGTCTCTACAGCGAGAAGTTATTGATGCAGTTACCCGAACATTCTCCACGACTTGATGCCAACACACAACGAACATCAGGTAAATATATACACTGTCTTAGGGGAAGTAGAAAGTTAGTAAATGGAATACAATCCATTTCAGAAGGTGGTAGCCAATCTGTAACGGTCCAAATATTTTGATGTACGGGTGGACTCTGAAATTTGAATGCTGAACATGCATCTCCGACCTTCTCCGACTGAAACTATCCTAATTTGGTATGTGTTGTGGTTCATTGCAACTGACTCCTGATCTTGTTGAACAAAAAAATGGTGTCATGAACATTTGAACAAGAGGTGTGCGTTAGCACATGGACTGGTTATTAAGTTTCGGCAGGGGAGGAGGCGACTGTGAGACTCAAACACTTAGTAATACACCTATTAGGAAATTCTGTCACGCCTTCGATAACCACAAAAACGGTACTCATTGAACAATCGAACGACGTGTCAACGGACACAGCGTGAGGATAGCGACAGAAAGATGATAAAGGCATTACGAACGCAAAGCTCGCACACAATATTAATGGGGATTATTGCGACATTTGGTCCTGAGTGCTTCTGATTTAAACTCCGAACATCTTTATTTTCTTGAGCGCTACAACGTTCTGAATGCTAGGTACCTGGTTCCTGGTCTTGACGGTGATCGCGATAACAGTCTCGACCGTGATGCCGCAGCAGAAAACGTCAGGTACTCACTGACCCGACACGACACATGCATCTCGCGACTGGAGTAGACTCGGAACCTTGAATCTCTGACATCGGCTCACTACACATCGCGGACGAAACGAAACGCACGATATAGCAAGAAACGGGCAGCCCAACACGGCCCTGTGTTACCCGTGCCAAGCCATGATCCGTGTAAGCGTGGTTGCTGTCAATCAACATCTGAATAGGTAACTGATAGGTCCTGTCAATGTTCCTGTACGAGGTCCAAGTTAGGTTCAACTCGTCTTGGAGTCTGGAACTCACTGAGGCCTAGGCCCTCTGATCATGATTCTCTAACTTGGAATTATGTTGCGTCTGCCACAGGCATTTCGGTGGGGTTCAAGTTGAAGGCCCACGTTCCGCCATTCTGAGGGTTGGGTGCGTACATTTTTCAGGCGGTGCAGACCTCATAAGGATAGATCAAATGCTACCATTTCCACTCTGGCTCCAAATGAATTGTGCAACGGGTCCTGCTGACGGCGATTTTTGATTCTGAGGCCTTGGAAACGATCTGGTTGGCGCCGAAAGTCACTGTCCCTTTTTGTCACCCTGGATAGAGGCTGTGTAGGACCAAGTCGTGTATTCGACAAGATGGGCGTGGAGCTTGGTTCCTGTCCTGGGAAATAAAAACCAAGGGATCAAAGGGAGTTCACCGACTTCTTTCCTCTCCTCTATCCAAGAAATACCATCCACAATGGGTGTGATTACATTCATCCGTCAAGGTGTTTTAGGTGAGCAATTTTAACCAGAAAGCAATATTTTACCGACGCCTGTTCCAGGAGTGACGACTCTTTTCTCCCTCATTGTGCTGGCCATCTCCGCCAATCTAATATCACAAACCCAACAATATTTCAGTATTACGGCTACTTTCTGTGCTCTTGGTATCGCTGTCGCGGTGATATCTCTGGTGACTTTGCCTGTCATGTTGGTAGTTATTGTCAGCTGCTCCTCCTGAAGACTGATCTATCAGTATAGGCTTGTTGTCGATATCATTCGCCGCGGTGCCTTTACGTCAATGGTCGTTGTCGAACTGGCTTGGTTGTGTAAGGGCTGTTGTTTCATGTGAAGCTGTCCCTTATGATGTTACAGCCACTCTATGGATCCTCTGGGTGGCCACTGCGGGTGAAACGGTTTCTGGAAACAATCTCAGCTTTCCGTTTGGGTGTGATTACGTGAACAGTACGGATTCCATGCACTCATGGTGTGCTGTCTTTGATCACCACCCCACCAATTCTAGCCCTTTACAATGGAATGTGCCAACAAACCCAAGCAATTGAAGCCTTTTCATTCCTGAACTTCATCATTCGTGAGTCACTTTTTTTTTTCTTAATTGTTCTGAAGATCTCGTTAAGTTTTGTTCTACACTGGCTTCCTATCTGTCCTGGCCGTGATTGCTGCAAGCCGTGGCCAGAGTGTCTGGCTGTCGTCCGTCAGGGAATCCTTCGATTCTCCGGCTGGCCCAGTACAGCATCCCATGACTCAGTACGATGCCTCGGTGCCGCCGCAACCACAGGTGCACCCTACTGGGACCCCTGTCTAATCCCAGGATACTACAGCCCGGGGCTGCCCCTGGCGGTCTGGCTATCCTGTGTAATGCAAAAAATCATGTGCTCAATAGGTGGAATGGGTGACTGTGATATATTTATGTTGGATATAGTATAGGAAATGTTTTCTATTCGAATCATGCCAAAAGTTGTACTTTTTGGCAGTGAGGTTGCGCCACCGTCGGAGTTTCGGGAGAATCCGGCAATGCGAATATGACACGGTACTGCTGTCGGTGACTAAACGCTTCCCAGTGGAATCCGTTGTTCAGCTTCTTCGTCGTCGTCGCCATCGCCGCCCTCGTTGTCGTCGTCGTTGTCGCCGGTGGTATTTCCACGACCTCATTGCCACCGTGTTCATCGCACTCCTTTGCGCACTATTTGAGGGATTCTTCACACGCTTCCACTAATTCGTCCATCACAGGTGGGCAAAATTTCTCTTCACAAGCCAACGACATATCTCCATTGCGTTTATTGTTTACTCACCTGGCGTATCAGACTGGATTCGCAACAATGGCCCAACCCCAGGGTGATATACAAGAACGGATTGCCGCTGCCCGTCGTGAAGCAGAGGTCTTGAAGGAGAAAATCCGTGCGAGCAGGGAGGCTTCCGCTGATACTAGCTGTACGTACTTCCCCCCGTGTGGTGTCATTCTCTTCGAGGATCCACCCAATGACCTTACTCCCTCTTAGTGCGTGCGATGGCTGCCGAGGTTGACACACTCCCCCGAATCGTGATGCGACCTCGACGTGCACTCAAGGGACATCTTGCAAAGATTTATGCCATGCACTGGGCGGCGGATCGACGACATCTCGTCTCAGCCTCACAGGATGGCAAGCTAATTGTTTGGGACGCTTATACTACCAACAAGGTCCACGCAATTCCCCTTCGGTCGAGTTGGGTTATGACCTGTGCATACTCACCATCTGGAAATTTTGTCGCCTGTGGTGGTCTCGACAATATTTGTTCCATTTACAATCTTAACAGTCGGGAAGCCAACGGTGTTAGAGGCGCCCGCGAATTAAGTGCCCACTCCGGTTATCTCAGTTGCTGCAGATTTATCAATGACCGGCAAATAGTCACCAGCTCTGGCGACATGACCTGCATGCTTTGGGACATTGAAGCAGGTGTGCGAGTTGTCGAGTTTAGCGATCATACTGGTGATGTCATGAGGTAACTGACCTTTAATGTGTCCTCCCAACCGCTCCACCCTGATATCTTTTCAGCTTATCGCTTGGCCCTAATCAGAATGTTTTTGTCTCTGGTGCATGTGATGCCACCGCAAAGCTTTGGGATATACGTAGTGGTCGCGCTACACAAACCTTCACCGGTCACGAGTCCGATATTAACGCCGTTCAGTGCGTCCAGAGGTTGTCGAGGTTGTCTTTGTTTCTGAATCCTATTCACTAGGTTTTTCCCTAACGGCGATGCCTTTGCCACTGGCTCTGATGACGCCTCATGCCGGTTGTTTGACATCCGAGCAGATCGCGAGTTAAACAGCTTCACGCATGACAACATCCTTTGTGGCATTACTTCAGTTGCGTTTTCCATCTCTGGTCGTATCCTTTTCGGAGGTTATGATGACTGGACTTGCAATGTCTGGGACACGCTGAGAGGTGAACGTGTGGGAGTTCTGACCGGGCACGAAAACCGGGTCAGTTGTTTGGGCGTGTCGGTCGACGGCATGGCCCTTTGTACAGGCAGTTGGGATAGCACACTTCGAGTGAGTGATTGGGCAAATGTTCTCACAGGTGATCATGACTGAGTTATGGTCTTCAGGTCTGGGCATGATGAAAAATGGACTGTGACAATTCTTGTTTTTCCACAACGCTCCCTCTCCGTTTCTATTTAGTCCCTCGGTTCTGTCCTCAACTATCTGTCCATTGATATCGTTGCCATATTCTCACCCGCCTGCGTCACTTCCAACGCTCGCCCCGAGTCAATCCTTACAGATCATTTGCAAGTCGGCATGCGCCCTTTCGCTGCTTTGGTATACATATATTGTCTTCTGACGGGTCATATGCTGCTGCCCAATTTCTACCTCTGATGTTTTTTCCACTTGCTACCAACACTGTGCATATCCCGTCGAGATTCAATCCATTTTTTTTTCTATCTGCTTATGATGACCGGCATAATTCTGGCGAGTCTAGAATATCTTTCAGTATTAAATAGAGCTATAAAGACAGACGCAATGTCGATTCGCCACGTCGCGTTGTACCGCTCGGCCGGGGAGTCTCAATAAGTCCTTGGCCGTGGCAGGGTACTGGTTGTTCACCATCCACGAACTTTCCTGACTACGAGCTAACCGCTTGACAAAGTACCATATCCATGTCTCAGGCTGAGGATGACCGAGCCGCAAAGGCTGCGAGAGCAAAGGCAATGGTACGCGTCTGGCTACACTCTATGCTCTTTCGAGGCTCACCCTTGCACACAGCTCAAGAAGCGACAGCAGCAGAAGACCGCTGTCGGAGGTTCTCGTAGCACCTCATTAGCTAGCCCCCCGCCATCTCGGTCCTATACCCCCGCACCTGCAGAGCCTGCAGCACCACCTGAGGAAGGGAAGCGCGAGTCGGACATCAACGACCTGTATGTTCCCAGTATTATGACATGTTCAATATTTCTAAACGGTGTACGATCTGCACAGATTCAGCCCCAATGACACCGACACGAATTGGATCGAGTCGTTACCCAGGGCTGAAGTCGCAGACGCGAACGCCATCGTCCAACCCCAGAGCCCGAGGCCTTCGCCAATGTCCCCACCACCCCCTCAAGAACGTGCGGGCACACCAGCTTCCGTTTCACAGTCTGTGACGACTCCTCTTGTCAACCAGCAAGTTCTCGACGACCTCCACAATCGACTAGCAGAGCAACGTCAGGTCATAGCCTCCCTGCAGAGTGAGAACTCTACTCTTCAATCTTCTTTGACCCGCTTCGATGAAATCCAGGCCGGTGAGTGGCTGACCCCCCATCTCTACTTGCCCTCCTCACAAGGTGTGAGAGCAGATGCTCGAGAGAAGGCCCAAGCCCTTCAGGGAGAGCGTGTTCGTTGCAAAGCTCTCGAAGACGAGCTTGCACAAGCAACGGAATCTCATGCCGTTGCTACACGTCGTCTTGAGGAGCTCTCCCGAGAAAAGTCGCGATTGGAGGATCTACACAATGTCGCTCAAACCAAGATTGGCAGATTAGAGACCAGTCGCCTTGATCTGGACCAAAGACTGAGTGAGGCGGGCAAAAAGGTCGATTCTTTGCAGTCTGGTATGTCTCACTTTCTTGTCAAGACGGAACTCCATTTGTGACGCGATGACAGACATCGAACGTTTGGCCTTGGACTTGGGATCAGCACAACAGGAAGTTCACAATTCCCGGGTACACTCAACAAAGGTTGAAAAGGAACTCTCTGCAGCCCGCGGTCAGATAGGGGAACTACGCACGAGTGCTATATTGGACTCTAAACGATGGCAAGAACAGGATCAGAGTCGCCAACAGACTATTTCACTTCTGGTCTCCGAGAAGGCCTCCCTAATAGCCTCGGTCCAGCGGTCAGAGGAGGTCGAGATAGGTACAGTCACTTTTGACATAGCGTGGGCATTGATGAAGTCGTCATCCTTAGAACTTCAGGAGAAGGCAAATCTGTGCCTAGCCGAGCAGGCAAGGGCCGCCAAATTGACCAAGGAGGTTCAAGAACTCGAAATCACTGCTGCGAAGCAAGGAAACGAACTCAAGGAAACCGTTTCTCGTGAGAAAGAATTATCTGAACGTGTTAGAGACCAGGTGGGTGTGCTACTTCACTTTTCGAGTCAGAACGGTCTTCATGTGCATGTAGGAGCGCGAAATCCAACTCAGAAAAGCCGAGCTCGAGGAAGTACAAGCTGTTTCCAATCAACATCAGCAACGGGTCCGCGAGTTGGAGGAACAGATCGAGAGTGATGACAGGGCAGACAAACTGGAGATCTCTCTGAAGAACACTCAAGATCGTGCAGAAGAACTCGAGTTCTCGCTCAACAAAATACAACAAGTACGTTCTTGATACGATCATTCTCATTTCGTACTGATACCGCTCTCTAGTCGCATACAACTGCCAAGAACGAGAGAGACAACCTGGAATCACAGCTTCGCTTAAAAACCGAGAGCGAGGCGGATTGGAAGGCCCGACACTCTAGCCTCAAAGTTGACCATGCTGCACTACAAGGCCATCTGCAGTCCGCCAACAATCGTCGTGACGCACTGCTTGAAGAGCGCGCCTCGTTGCAGTCGCAGGTAGAGTTTAACCAAAGTGCAGTCAAGCAACTCCAGCAAAAACTTGGGGAACTCGCTTCCGAAGTGACCTCCAGCGACAGGGCACTCCATAACGTCCAAGGAGAACTACGTGCTGCGCTTCGTCGCGCGGAAGAGTCAGAGAAGATGCAGAAGGACCTACAGGCCGAAGGGACAAGGCTCATGCAGTCTTTGGAGGAGATGAGATCCAAGATCGTTGACTTGACCTCTGTCAAACTGGAACTAATGGAGCAGATGGAGAGGTTGGAGCACGAAAAGTGGTCTCGTGATACGCTCATCTCTAAGCTTGAGATGGCTCTCAATGAAGGGACGGAACGGGAGGCAGAGTCAGCGAAGCTACGGAGAGAGTCAGATGCACTTCGGGAGAAAGACAATCATTCACTACAACAAAGCATCGCGGATTTACAAAGAGGCTATTCCTTACTCGAAGCCGAGCTCCAGTCTGCGCAAGCGACTGTAAAAACGTTGGAAACCGAGCGTACACGCGCGCGGCAAACAGAGGTGCGACAAGCAGATCTCAGTAACCGGGTGACTTCCGAAGCACGGCGTCGGGAAGAGGAGATCTCCCAATTGGAATCCGCCTTCGCTTCGTCACGCAAGAACGAAGCAGAACAAAGTCAACTCATCAATCACTATAGGACGGAGATCGAAGCTCTACAGAGCGAGCTGGTAGCCAAGGAGGAAGAGCTGGAGAGCGTACAAAAGACTCCCATCACTGACGACGGCCTCCGGTCGTTGGACGACGAGATGCTCAGCGCTGTGAAACAACAGCACACCATCGAGCTTTCGTCTGCTCAATCTCAGATTCGTGCTCTGGAGGCCGCCGTCTTCGAGGCGCAGGACAAGGCACACCGGTTCCAACGACAAATACATATTCTGGAGGATCAACTTGCCACGCGTTCCGTTTCGAGGGCTACATCAAGACCCTTTTCTCCTGGCGCACGACCTTCCAGTCGGACGAGTAACGATTTGCGGCGTGGATCATTGCCCTCCAAGTCGAGCAATCTTGTACCATCCACTCGATCCGTCTTCGACGTTGGACTTTCACCGGAAACACGTCACAAGCGTCAAGTCAGCCTAAGCATGCTGAAAGCGAGGATCGAAAGCGAAATTGTCACTCATCGCCGCACTCCACCGCCAAGGGGTCTGTCGCCCGTCCCTGATTCATCCTCTGACACAGACTCCCACTCTCATCTACCCCAGTTTATGGACGAATCGCACATCTTCTGGTGTCACTCGTGTCGTGGAGAGTTGGTCATATTGTGATACCCTCCATAATTTGTACCGCTCATTGTCCTGATGATGATACTAACTGGAATTCATTAATGTGAATATTATGCATATACGAGTTATCGAATACCAAGGCGACTGATGAAGATGACTAGTACATGGTGAAAATATTACGGTAATATCCAAGAAACAACAAATTAACAAGGAAATGGGTCTTGCATCGTTCGGAGGCTCCGTACTCGATGCAACAACACCTGAACAATCCGGGTAAGTATCACCAAGCAGAAAGGCTAGACAGGTTGGATGGACTCACCTCGACCTCCTGAGGCCGCAGAGCACCCCGCCTGCGTTCCTCCTCGACGCCCTTTTCGACGCTCTCAAGAATATCGTGGATCAACTCTCGATAGTCGACTCCGAAAAAGTTGGTCAATTTGGTTGCTTTTCGTCGCCGAATCTGGAACAGCGACACCTTTGGAGAAGCACGGAACTCGGATGACAGTGATGTCATGGACGCGTTGGACGGAAGCGAGTGTCGTCGTTCCGACCTGAAGGAAGTTGCAATCGAAGCACGGCGTGGATCCACCAGCACCTCCTCCTCCAAGGGTGACTCATCGACTTCCCCATGAAGGAAACGATGGAGTTCAACGAGAGACTTTCGATCATCCTTGGAAGAGCGTAAGTGGCAAGTACATGGGCCCAAACTACAAACACGTACTCGATCGATAATATCAACCAAGGAATTCAGAGAGCGCTGATAGTTGAGATAGACACAAGATTGAGCCAGAACTTCTTGGAACCCTGACAACGATTCGGGAAGTGAATCAGCGAAGGATTGTGCGAACGAGGAAGGGCTGGATTGAGGGGTGTCGAACTCTTTGCAAGGGAGCAAACATCTCGAAGAATCCGATGGACCCCGGCGATGAGCTGTCTTACCCGTGTACGCAGATTGGTTCGGATTGCGAGAGCTGGAAGGGATATCAAGAGTTAAAACGTAGGGATTGAGACCGGTAGGGGAGGTTGGTTGAGAGACTGGTACTGTCGGGCGACTCGGGCGAGTATGAAACAGCGTCTGAGGTGGCGGAGTACCGAATACCTGTAGTTCGAGTCAGGAATATCAAGCATACAGGGAGACAACAGTACGTACCCTTTCCATTTTCTGCGCCCGGCGGACGTTGAGAGCTTTCTCTCTTTCGTCCAACTCCTCTTTGCCACGGTCAAAGTCACCCGGAGGTGCATTCTTGTTCCCGCGAAGCTGATACTCGCAGTTGATTTCCTCGGGGATCGCAAGAGGGGGTAAAGGGGGCCCAAATACACATCCAGTAACAGCCTCTGGAGGAACGCGCGAGCCAAGGAAACGATGGAGCCTTGCCAACTTTTCTCGTTTTCGTCGCCTTTCAACTTCGGCTTGTGCTTCGGAATCAAGTGACTCTACGAGAGAAGGCGTCGAACTGCTGTGGTGTAGACGCTGGCACTTGTTCTGAGTTGGAGCGAGAAAGCTGAAGCCCGACATATCATCATCACAGATTTCCTCATCTGATAGATCGATAAACGATCTCGTAGACGCAGCGTCTGGCAAATCTATGAGGTCATACGAGCCAAGAGGGCCTTTGGCTGCCGTCCCATCTTCCTCTTCATTCACATACAACCTAAAAGAACCCGTCGTCAAAGGAGTCGAGTGTCTGCGACCACCCGGGCACCAGAGGCCATCCGTTTGCCATGGAGTCGAAGGTTCTGTCTTCATACCAGAAGCCTTGAGAGAAACCGAGACTGACACGGCATGCCGGTGGTTTTTCTGTTTCGTGAGCAAGGCTGCGAACGAAGGCGAATGCAACTTCTTTGATACACGGGATTCGTCTGGATCAGCTACTGGTTTCTCTGTACCTGGGGTCCTGCCGAAAACACGAGCGAGCTTGCGGTTCCGCCGAATACGGTCTGCTCGCTCGTTTGCATCGAGCTGATTCGTCGTAGGAGGTAGAGGCGACAGTGAATGATGAACAAGATATGGCGACAAAGACATGGAGCGCTTCTTTGACTCGAGCTTTCTGCCACGTTCGAAAGCCAACTCTGGTGCTGTGGAAAGAGAATGTTTGTCGATAACATCTGGTGGGGGACTAGGAGGCGGTGCAAACTCAAGGGGGGAGTAGGGAGAAGGTGGCCCTGAGAGCGGTTGCAGCCGTGTGGGAGGGACACATTCCACGGAGGGACTAGGTGGGGCAAACATCATCGAGGAGAGTGCGACAGAGGACGAAGAATTATCTGAATGGGGATACGTTGGAGACACTTGGTGCGCAGGAAGAGTTGTAGGACTTGGAGGAGCGAATCTCATGCTTGCAAGCGAAGTTGATGAAAGATTATGACACGTAGTAGAGTAGAGGTTGGAAGGGGGAATGCTGATCGATTGAGGTTGGCGCCGAGATGAAGAGATTTTCTGAGAGTTACCCTGGCTATTACAAAAGGTCGGTTCTTCGGACGTAGATGGGGAAAAGAAATCAATGAAGGATAGATAATCATCGCTGGTGCCACTGTCAGCGGACTGGACTCGTGTTGATGGATTATGAGACATAGAAGGTAGAGATAGGCGAGGTGGAAGATGTGCTGCGGGAGATAGAGGAACGGGAGTTGAGCCGTTGGTTGAGCCTGATTCGGAGTTGATCGAATACGAGCGTATTGACGCGGTTTCAGGTGGTTCAACGTGTGGGCCCTGCTGTAGGGCGTACGAATACGACGTCGCGGACCTTGATGACAACTGTCGCGATGGGATGAGGTTGACCTGCCATCACAGGAATAGAAGGGGACGTACAACGGTGGCTGTATCATTATCACCAAACCTGGATGCTGGTCTAGAAGGATTCTGATTGGTTACCTGCCTCATCTGTCTATCTACGGTTGCGGTATTCAGCTAACCAACTTTCCGTAGCCAGAGGATCGGGTTACCTTGCACTGCATCAAAGTCGCCACATTCGGCATAGCCATTGCGGCGGCCTGAGTCATGCCGCTTCAACCCGTTAGCGGGGCCGGAGAAGAGGTTGAGGGAATCGCGACCCATCCATAGTATTTTTTCAACCTTGTTCAGTGCGGTTGACGGACGAGACGGATCTGATGCACTTGCACGGCCCCACGTGTCAACCGCAGATCGCGACGGCTCAGATTGAGGTTCAGATGGGAAAGTCTTCTCGGACTGTTTCGGTGTCGGAAGTTCGTCTGCAAAGGGTAGGTAAGTGTCAACCAAGAGCATCACGGGCTGTGAAACCAGCCATACCGCTATCCGAGTGGGGTGGTGTATTAATAGGTCCCAAGATTGGGGTAGGATTGAGGTATGGATTCGGGGTCGCCGGTCGAGAGGAAGAGGCCGACGTTGGTTGGCCCGTGGCGCCATCTGGCGGGTACGTGATAGGAAGCGCATCAGGCCAGAAATCAGAACCAACAGCCGCCTTCCTCCGCTGTACTTCCTTGATTCGCATCGTTGGAAATGGCTCCTGTTCACGCTGAACTGTCTTCAGGCTGCTCTTGACTTTTCGCGGCGGGGGCGGCGGTAGGCTGAAGGGAAATTCTGGCGAGGTCGTGGTGTAGTGCGCGCTCGTGGGCGAGCTGCTATTGCGACGCGTGAGCTCGTCATGTTCGAGTAAAGCCTCGAGGTTTGGCGAGATTTGCAGCGGATGAGCTGGCTTGGGGGCGACGAGGGGATGGGAAGCGGGGGAAGCGGGACGAGGAGGAGTAGCAGCCATGTTAACAAGTTGTCGAACAAGAGTAAAGAAGAATCCGAACAGGAGAAAAAAGCGACGCCAACATTGGAGTTGAGTGTGGGTCGCTTAATTTGAATATGTCAATCCCGTAAGGCCCTGAGATCATCTTTCGTCCCGTTTTTATCCATGAGGTAAACTAGTCTGAAACTAGGTCGAAATTTCAAGTTTTAGAGGAAAATCATCAAAATTTAAATGTCAATTTGCCTATAAATGGCACTGGAATGTGTCAAGTCCCAGTTCTTAGCCACCAGCCCCTTGACGACCCCGTTAATCGCCTGACAACCCCGCGCGCAAGTTCAACGACAGACCGCAAGGCGAGCAATAAAATAATACTACAGAGGCGCAAAACAAAAAGTAACAAGGCAAGGAACATTGGAATGGGCAGTGTCACACTGGGATCCTTCGGGGTGGTAAAGGGGGCTTCCTATCCCGGTTTGTAGTTGGGACCGCAGT
>QFEM01013794.1:0-23213 GCA_003316205.1 Boletus bicolor | reverse complement strand
AGAATCGCAGACTGACTATTCCCAGCCACACATTCTCGATTGCTTAACGTTGGTTTTAGGGGGAAACGAAAGCCCGAGCGTCCGTGACGAGATAGTGTGAAAGGGCGCGACGACGACGACGACGACGACGGTCTGCGCAGTAAACGATTCTGGTCGAGCTGGCGCTTCGTTATATTTCATTTCTGGCAGAGGCAGTGGACTAGAATGAACTGTAATTACTGCAAGTTGCGATATCCAAGGGTCCGCCCCTGGGTAACGCTTGAAATGCCACCACCACTCCGTCTCAACGCAGTCGCGTTCATCTCGCCTCAGAATCACCCCATCCTAGTACGCACCTTTCAAAAAGGACAAGAACTCAAGTATCACTACGTCGCTCACACGAGCTTGGACGTCATCGAAGAACGCAGTCAGCCCCCGTTTCTTTATCTATTCAGGAATTTAAAAAAAAAGATGAAAAAACGTTGCCTCTAGTTGGCGGCACTACCAAACCTACGGATGGTTACCTAGGGCTGTTGTACGCGATGGACGACGTCGCTGCGTACGGCTACGTCACGCCGTTGAAAGTGAAGATCGTGTTGGCCCTCCCGCTGACGGACGCCGTAGTACGGGACGCCGAGGTCATCATGGTTCGGGTTCCTTTCCTTCCACATGACGTTGAAAACACGCGGTTTGGTTTTGACGATGGCATCCTGTTTTCGTGGGTTTATAGACGTTCAAGGCCTTGCACATGGCCCTTTATCAAGCCGTCTCGAACCCGTTTTTGAGACTCGACATCGCTTCTGAACCCAGTAACGACCAGCTCCCGTATCTCGTCGTCGGGAACGCGAAGTGGAGCACGTTTCGGGAAAGGGTAGACGAGATAAGCAGAGCGCTGGGCAGTCACACGTGAAAAAAATACATTTCTGTATTTTGGCAAGCACGGTCGCTCGACTTGACTAGTGCTGGTTCGCGAGCTTCGTCGTGGTCTAGCGGCTCCCCAGCCAACCTCCACATTCCACGGCTTTTGCTCTGCACCCCCCTGAGTTTCTAGACTGGGGAACCGGGAACCACAAATGGATCATGTCCCTCCAATGACTCAGACTCTTTGAGCTTTCCGGGTTTGAGACAGATACGGGGAGTACATTCTTGACCACATTTATCACACTTGACGTCGACAAAGAAATATTATACACCCAACGTGGCTTTATTGAGTTGGTCTATGGCTTCGTTCGCTTCTCTGGCCATCACTCTCACTATACCATCTTCGTCTGTTGAGGCAATGTATCCCAGCGTGACCTTCGCTCGCTTGAGGAGTGTAGCCGGTAATCCCGCCACCATGGCGCCATTGTATATCGCGTGAGTGAGCTGGTGGAGGAGTGATGTCCAAAAGTGCAGCGCAGCGCGTCGTAAAGGCGGTAGTTTAGAGTCAGTCGCGGTGGGTTTGGAGTCAAGCGCTTCCGTGCCCTCGGGTTCCTCAGCTTTGCGTGTCTTTCCATCGCCATCTCTTCGCACAGTAGGAACCATTTCAACTTGAAGGAAATCAATCATGCTCGCAGCCAGATCGTTGATGTAACCAAGTACGGAGACCGTACTGGTCTTTACGCACTGGGTGAGGAGTGATACGGCAGAGGTCCGGAGAACTGTTGGAGCGTAGCTTGAGCGAAAAACTGATATAAGCCGCGGAATAATAATATCCGCTGTCGATTCGATTGATCTTCAGTCACGTTGCGGTAGACTCGATCGGACGTACCATAAGCACTCAGTGTGTCCCCGCACCGCCTGATCACCTGTCCCAGAGCCTCGCCGACACGGACTTTTGCATCCACTTCCTGCTTCGATAATGTCCCCACGGAAGAAGCGGAGAGGTTGCGTGTATACGTCTCGAGCAGATTCCCTAACACGTCTTTACCGAACGCATCAACCATTGCAGATAGACCCTGTACGGCATTGAGAAAGATATAAGAATCGTCATCTTGCACACATTGCATGAAGATGGACATGATAGCAGGTACCAATGCTGCGTCTGTCGTAGGCGTGGATGCGCGAGGACGAGATGACACGAGTTGCCTCAATAGTAACAGGCCGTGAGCTCGGACGGGCAGAATTGGGTCTTGAAGAAGCTTTAAGGCCTTTTGATAAATCTCTTGAGGGTCTTCTTCTCCACTTTTCTGTGGTGCTGACCAAGATGTTGAACTGGACGCAAGTCGAGCAGTCATTACCATCCTAGCTTCCCGAGTTAAGCCCCTAACCGATTCCGATGTATCGTTGGAAAGAGGTTCGAGGAGTGAGAGAATCTCATGTAGTACGGGGGCGTTCCGCGCAGATAATTCGGGGTTAGCTGTAAATGTAGTCACATTCAGTCTCAACATGTGCTATACTTTCCCATACCTTCCAATATGGCGAGAAGCAAATTGATCGCGGTCCCAGTCATGTTGTTTTCAGCTTGATCGCTACTCGGTTCTCCTGGCTCGTCGTCGCTGTCGCTATCCCCGAAATCCTCTGCTTTATCTACAATCTTTAAATCCTCCAATCCGAGACCATGCAAATGTTCGGCCTTGCGGAGGGTCGAGGAAGTACCATGTACCGCCCGGGATCCGAGGGCGTGCTTTACGAATGATAAAATGTGCTCAGGCTTGCGTAGAATGTTGATGGGAGACGAATCATCGGAGAGTTGAGTCTGTATCTGAACAATCATTTGAAGATACAATAAGCCTCTGACGAGAGGTTAGTCCATGGATCGAGGCAGGTGATATCTGCACACCTCGACGGATCGGCGTCTTGCTCGGCGTCTACTGAATGGTAAGCCTCGAGCAACCTGACAAACAACTCGGAGGCCATGTCCAGGCGGTCGAGCGACTTGACGTACTGCACGAAATGTGCAGGATCTGGGTAAAGGTCCAGGAAGTTCTCTCCCATAATCTCCCCCTTGCCCAAGTCCTCTGGGGTAAGAAGAACAGGCTTTGTGGACTTACTGAAGTTCATTGCATAAAGCGATAACTAAAGCAAGAGGCTGCAGAATCATGACGTACTCTGGTGTGCCGTGTCTGATATTACCCGAGACATCCACCTCCCAGTGAATCCGCTCGCTTCGGATGACTGACCAGAGCGTGTTGACCCCGTCTTGCATCTCGACTACACGGCCCCACGTTGCAAGTAGACCTTTAACGGACTCTTTAAGGACGGGGTCGGATGCCTTTATTGTATCCAGGTGAAATATGAGCGCATAGAGGGCAGGCACAACGGGAGACAAGACATGGGTAATAAAGACTGGAGATGGATCTGTATTGAGCAGGAGAATGGCGAGAATAGACAGGGCTGTCGATGGTGTCGGTGGTGTTGCCGCAGAGAGTGATCCTTCCTGGTTCCCTTGAGAGGGATCCACGTTCGAACCGTGTATAATTGGATGGTGGATGATAGGCGAGACAAGAAAAGAGACCAATTGGCGATGCAAAAAGTCGGAGTCCAGCATGCGAGAGACGGAAAAAGAAGCGGCGCGCCTGTATGTCGCAGGAATATTATAGGACAACAATTCCATGAGACGAGGGATGATGATCTCGAAATATTCCTAAATATGAATGCTTAGCACTGAATAAGCAAGTGGCAATTGCAGGGTAGGCTCAGACCTCTGGCTTGAGTCCGACGGGTACGGCCATGAGAATGCCGGCGGTGCGTTCGTACTTTTCTAGCTGGGGATCATCTGAACCCTCTTGCTCACCGAAAACCGCGGTAAAGAGAGCTCGAATACCTCCCGGACGAAGCAGACTCTTTGTAAGTAGCGATGAGCATAATCTGCGGACATGAGCTGGCGGCGGGGGCGTGCTTGATAGTACGGCACCGAGATCGGTCATTATCTGGGGCAGAGGAAGACTTGACCACAAGGTTGAGATTGGTCTGTGGAGATATGGAGCGCATATAGACGCACAATTCGAGGAGACGCAGGACGGAGGGCCGCAAAGTGTGGAAAGAGGGGTCGTCCTGGGGCCATAGTGACTTGGGGAGCCACGCAAGGGCCATGGAGGCCCTGAGAAGGTCGGGAACGTGTCTGTGAAGGATGGTTGTGGTGATGAAGGTCTGAGGGGGTTGTGCGCGCACGCCGCGGGGGAAGAGGGTTGACATGAGAGAGGACAACAGTGTGAAGAGTGCTGTGAGGTCTGCATGCAAGACGGAAGGGTGGCTCGTGTGCCATAGGGGAGCCAGACGCGATAGCGATGGATTGAGACCCCACTGAAAGGAGAGGGTAAGGAGGGACCTTAGGACGGTGAGATCGCGGGTGCCGATGTCTTGTGTGTCGCGGTCGAGGAGGAGCTGCACGCGGTGGACAAGGAGGAGTGCGCATCGAGCGGTCTCGAGCTGAAGAGCGGGGAAGGATAGATCTGTGATGGGTGGTGGGTGTTCCCCGAGGTCGGCATAGACGCTGAGGAGACGTGAATGGAGGGAGAGATCTTGGGTGAGGATGTGTTTGGCGGCGTCGAGGATGTCCATGATGATGGTCACGAGATCAGTGCGATAAAAAGATGAAAAAGATAAAATAAATAAATAAATTAGACCTGGACGTCGACATGAGCAAACTCAACGCGAGTGCGTTCGAATTCGTGCCAGGGAGACCGTTCAGTCTACCCCCACAGCAATCTGGCCCGTCCCAGACAATATCCCTCAACATCGGCGGTCCATCAAAACCACCGACCGCTGCCAGTCCACACCCGTCCCCAGCCCCCTCACACTCCTCTTCCCCGGCTCCCCCAGTCTCCAAGAAGATCTTCTCCACAGAGAAATCAAAATCAGATACCACCGCCGTCGCACGAGAGGTCCAGTCCGTCGCAGATGTAACAGTGCTCAAGGATCTCTTCGGTGATGGTCAGTACTCATCTCACTCCTCCTCTCATCTGATCTCCAATATCACCCCAGTAAAGGAACATCTCAATATCGTATTCATCGGTCACGTAGACGCTGGAAAGAGCACCCTCGGTGGCAATCTCCTCTATATCACCGGCACCGTCGACAAAAGAACCATGGAGAAATACGAGCACGAGGCAAAGGAAGCCGGAAAAGAGACCTGGTACCTCAGCTGGGCCCTCGACTCCACCCCACAAGAGCGTAGCAAAGGCAAGACCGTCGAAGTAGGTCGCGCATACTTTGAGACCCTCAACCGCCGCTACACTATCCTCGACGCTCCCGGACACAAGACCTATGTCCCTTCCATGATCAGCGGTGCAGCCCAAGCTGATGTCGCCGTCCTCGTCATCTCAGCCCGCAAGGGTGAGTTTGAGACCGGTTTCGAAAGGGGTGGCCAGACAAGAGAGCACGTCATGCTCGTCAAGACCGTCGGCGTTTCAAAACTAGTCGTCGTGATCAACAAGATGGACGACCCCACAGTCAATTGGGACATAGGACGCTACAACGAAATCAAAGACAAGCTATTACCCTTCATCAAGTCCGCAGGATTCAACCCAAAGGACGTCTCCCTTATACCTATCTCAGGCTACACTGGCTTAAACCTCAAGGACCCCGTTCCCGCATCAACTTGCTCCTGGTGGAAGTATGTTGCCTTCCCTCTTCTGCGTCTCTGTCAAGTATTGATCATCCTCAAGGACTCCAACGCTCCTCGACCACCTTGACCACATGCCCATGGTCGATCGAAAGATCAACGCCCCACTCATGATGCCCATCTCGGAAAAGTACAAAGACATGGGTGCTATTGCAGTCGGAAAGATCGAGTCAGGCCATATGCGCAAAGGTGACAGTTTCATTCTTATGCCGATCAAAGCTACCGTCGACATCGCCGCGATCTACAATGAATTGGAAGAAGAGATATCATCGGCCATGTGCGGAGATAACGTACGAGTCAGATTGCGAGGAGTAGAGGACGAGGACATTAGCCCCGGTTTTGTACTCACAAGCATCAAGAGCCCCGTGCATGCAGTACGACAGTTCGAAGCTCAACTAGCCATTCTGGAACACAAAAACATCATTTGTGCCGGATATTCAGCCGTTATGCATGTTCATACTTTGTCAGAAGAAGTGACATTACCAGTATGCTCATCCCCTCCACCCGTCTCAGCTGCCGCAATGATATCCCTCGTCCAGGCTTTACTACATTACTTTGACAAAGCTACAGGGCGCAAATCGAAGAGGCCGCCTCAATTTGCCAAAAAGGGTGATTGGTGTTGTCTTGCACCTCTCGTCGTCATAATGACTGCCTTGTCCAGGTCAAAAGATCGTGGCTCTTGTTGAGACACCCCTCCCGGTCTGTGTCGAGAGGTTTGTCGACTATCCTCAGCTTGGGCGCTTCACTCTGCGGGACGAAGGTGTGAATGGGCATCCTGCTATCGTCTACCCATGTCGCTGACCTTTTATCTCAGGACGAACGGTCGCCATAGGAAAGGTGAACACAATAGCGATGGTAGTATAATTTGTCAATTGACGTTTGCTTCCAAGGTTACAAGGCTGGTTGACGATCGTGGGGACGACCTTGCTGATGGTGTGTCAAACATCACCATCTCCGCCCCTGTGGGAGCATGAAGTGGCCGAGGAGAGCAAAGTAACGAAAAAGGGGGGATCTGAGGACGTTTTCTTGACTGCTACAACGTCGACGAGGTATCTTGCCGCGATTCCTCGGCATGTAGGTTGTGGATATGATGACTATAGAGTGATGATACTCGCGGATCTTCGGCAGTCAGTAGACATTCAGCCCGAAGTCCCGACGGGTCCGTTGGCCGCCAGGGCACTAGAACCGTGGTTTGGACATTTTCGTGTTTCAAAATCATCGATTATTGAATACTCCCCGATCCGCGGCTACTGCTAATTACAGGGTTCTGACGTGATTTACGAGACGGTTCGGGAGGGACACGTGCGGCAATGGTGAAACCCAGCGACGAAACGGAGGTACTTGATGCAAACGACGTTGTAGTATCTCACGGGAGGCTTGATATGTTACTCTCTAGGCTAGCATAAAGATCTATTTTGTTCGAGAAAAAGGGACGAATTTGGGAGGATGGACAGCAAGATCTAGGCATTGCGTGTGCTCGGCGAAGACTGCTATTTTCATAAGATGTACTAGAGGTACATAATGTGGAATGTCTGGAACATTTTTTTCGAGGCCCTACAGGTGATGGATCCATTGCAAGGTGTGAGAGCGACAGGACCAGTCGAAGCATGAAATATTGTGATCTGCTTGTCCGTACGGGCGAGCATTTGAAACGACGAGCTGAGCGCACGGAGATCCAAAACACTACATCCCTTGAAACTTTAAATGCTCGGCTAATCTGGACTTTTCGCGCCGGCATCTCTCTGGCACGTCAAACTTTCGACGGATCCTCTCATCCTTGCCGTGGGTGGAAGACAATGTTTTTCCCCACCTCTCGACATATTTTTTTTTGGTCTTATTCTGTCGAAACAATATATTGCGCAGTACGCGCAGCAAGGATTGGCCTGGGCTACCTTAAATGAACTCGGGTCGCACTGCCCCAATCGTCATGTCGTTTACTAAGCGGGGGCCCTCGGTGTGAGTGATCCGACGGAACCTCTGAGCCTGTGCTTATCATCCTAATTACTTTGATGAGTCCATGTGCCGTGGCTCGCTGTCCTAGCTATATAACATGGTGAGTCGATCTTGAACAAATGCTAACACTCATACTTCCTCTCTCTTCTCGACGGTGGCCATGTCACAAGGCTATCACTCTGCAAAAAGCGTCTTGGCCTTCGCGGCATTCCTTACTCTCATGACACCAGCTGCTGGCCAGACCGTCACCGGACCACCAGCAAACCCGTTCTTGGACCCGAAGGATGATCCTTACAATCCGCTGAGATATATCCCATCAAACACTTTAACGGCGATTGCGTTTGGTAATCCAAGGTCACTCGATGAGTGACCCTCGACTAACCAGGATAACCTAGTGCTCGTCATGCTGGTAGCACTTATCCAGACCTTTTACACCTTTCGATATGGTGCAAAATACATGCTCGTGATGGTTATTGGAGTGTACAGTAAGCATTCCCACATCCCCGCAAGCCAATGGCAAAATCTGAGCAGCATACAGCCTACGCAATCGGATTTGGGTGTCGGTTCGGTTTGCATTACCACCCTGACTCCGAGGCATTATACATCGCCGAGGATATGTTCATCGTCTTATCAGTATGTCCTTTGATACGATGTCTATTTCCGAGCCTCACAAAGTCCTGTATAGCCCTGCGCATTTATTGCGGCGATCTATGTCTTGTTGGGACGACTTGCGAGGCACTTGTCATGCACTGCGCACGTTTTATTACCTGTACGAAAATTGACGCTCGTTTTCGTGTCGTCGGATGTCACGACATTCCTAATTCAAGCCAGCGGAGGAGGAATAAGTACCTCCCGTAATGTAACTTGGGAGCAGGCGGGCACGCATGTACGTTTTCATTGTCACAGCCTCTCAGCAATATTTCTGAATTCATTCTTCGGAAAGATCTTCCTCACTGGTCTGGTGCTCCAATTGGCGTCGTTCACTCTCTTTAGCTGTATTTACGCCCGCTTCTTGTACCGGGTGTATACCCTGGAGCGCAATGCATGGGAAGTTGACAAGACACAGCCATGGCATCGCGATTGGCGGACTCTGGCCGCTACCATGGCCGTCAGCTGCATCTGTATCCTTGTATGTGTCTGTGCTTCGGTTGGCATCGCAATATCAACACGACTGATACACGCGCTAGATACGGTCTGGCTACAGGGTTGCTGAACTTTCTCAAGGCTACATAGGCCATCTCGCTACAACGGAGGGGTTCTTTTACGGACTGGACACCTTCCCTCTCTTTGTTGCCATTTCTGTGTACGTCCTGTTCTGGCCTGGGTGGTTCATCGAGGACGGGACGAAGATTGTCGATGAAGGAAAGCAAACCGAGTCGTTTTAATCCATACATCCGCTAAAGGCAGATCAGGACAAGTAGAAGGACGATATTTTCGCTTATACGGTAGCATCTTGCACTCTTTTATTTACAACCATGGACCCAGGACTACCCTATGGATAATGTCTATTAGGTTTACAGTCGTCACGGTGTGGCCTGCGCATTTTCCAACACGGGTGACCGGTGGCCTGTGTGATTTGGTACCTGGCAAGAACCGTGCCAACGTTCTGGGCTGGCATGGAAGCACTTATCTCTCTTCCTGCCATCTAGCATGAACCTCATTTCATCCGGCTTTTGCATCTACCCCAGTGCTTGGAGAACCACTGGTGATGGTGCCACGCTGCCACACGCCACAACCAGTCACGGTGAACTCATGGAAAAGCCGCAAAGCATGACATCAGGCTGAGTTACGCGTTATCACGGCGAGGTCACAAATAGCAACCTGATCCTCCATAGTCTGAGATTTCTGACCTGCTATATTCATAAATATATTAGTTTGATTAATATTCCCGCTCGGTGATCGTGATCGCTGCGGCGTGTATAGCGAAGAGAGCGGGGTAGGTACAGGAGTGTGGGTATGTAGAAACTACCAGCATGCAACATGGAGAGAACGAGGTGGCCGGAAGCCTGCAGGGCCATCCGGCCTAAAACGGAGCTTAGGGCTGAGGGGTTATTGTGAACCACTGATAAGCACAAGACAAGGGCTGGTGTTGAACGCGTGAAGGAATAAGCGCTCATTTCTCCACGCCTTCAACACCCGAATTTGAGTGCTTCGAACTACATTTTGCCAGGGATTTACAGATCGGGGGGGACTTCGTACAATGCGCCTGAAAAGGTTTGCTAGTCTTCAAACCCTTGCATCCTATACCTATCTTGTAAAGTTCGTATCAACTTTGCAGAAGAGCATAGCTACAATGACGTTATAAATGTCATTAGATCAAACCAAAATAGAGGAGAACAAGAAGTGCATACTCATGAAATAGCAAATATAATCAGAGTTCCTTCAAGAAAGCCGCCAACCCTTCGTGACCCTCTTTTCTCTTCTTATGTGCTTTCACGACCTCTTCCCTCTGACGATCACGGGAAAGCATGTCCTTCAAAGTTGATGTCTTCGGATGACTGGATTTTGGATGGGATTGTCGACCTGGTAACGGTGGAACGGGCGCGCGCATGGTTGTTGGGACAGTCCCGGTGGCGGAACGGAGAGCGTCAGTAGGTGGCGATTCCTGACCCATCTCCTTGGTCCGTGGGACGGTTGGCACAGTTTTCGTTTTCGACACATCGCTTGGTAACTGGACCGGCACGAGAGAATGATTGAGGGACGGGATGGTGCGTGCGTCGACCGAGAAGCCGCACGAATGACATCTTCTCAGTAGGGTTTTCGGACGCTCAGAGGACGTGGCGTGTCTCCGCTTTTTCTTTGCAGAGGGACCGACGAGGTGCGTTGGATGATCACCAGAAAAACGATATGCGCCGCATTTCGGACAATGGGATGGGTGTAAGACGGCAGATGTTTCTGGATGAAGAGCTGCGGCACGTGACGCATGAAGTGTGGAAAGAGCAGGGGAGATTGAGTACAACGTGTGTGGTAGGTTCAGTCGATATTGAACCGTTGTTGCGGACCATTCCGTGCCCGAGTTCATCATCGACGAGTCTGAGTCTAGGTTCTTTCAACGAGTTGACCAAGCCCCGGTACGCCATTGTCTTCCAATTTAGGAAGGTGTTGTCATTCACGAGGAGTCGGCTCCATTGACAGAGCCAGCCTATTGTCTGCGCACGACACCTTTTGTGCACGTTGAGGCGATGTTACCATGCACTCTGTCTTTGTCTTCTCTCTTATCAACTCTCCTGACTCCAGGTCGGCCACCAATTTTTTGTCCTTCTTTCCACCATGATCCTTTCAAAGCGTGTTCAGCGTTCACCACCCCATATTTCCTATCCTATAAACTCGGAGCTGGCTCCTTTCTTTTCGTCTCCCGAACTCCTTGCTTCTCCGCCCACCACGCCTCCGCGTGGTCACAAGCACTCGTTGTCCAAGCCAATGACATGGCTGAACCGCAGCTCTTCCTCCTCCTCCACTCATTCTATCCGTCATGCTGCTCCCAAACCAACTCGGATATCCGAACCAAAAGTCGGTAGCTCTCTAGAACAATTCAACTTCCACCGCAGTGGACCACTTGGTTCTGGTGCAACAATTGTGCGCACGCCTCAAGAGGCGTTGTCTGGCTCACCCCGCGCATTCGAACTGATAAACGAGGAGGAGGGGGTGAAGGGAGATATCCTGTTGCATGATACAGAAAAAGATGAAAGCAGACTTCTCCCGCCACTCCCGCCAAGTCCCCCTCTTCCACCACTACCCGGTATTCCTGATGCGGAAGTAGACAGGCTGTCTGTTGGTTCGATGGGCGTCCCTTTGTCAGACCAAGCTCCGCATCCCCGCTCGTCAGGTTCCCCAACTCCCGCAGCTCAACGCTCTTCTTCACGGCCTACATTACTAGCACACTCCCGCGGTCCTTCTCGTTCAATACCTGCCCTTCCAGCTGACGCTGACCCGACTCCGCCACAACCTCCCTTTGAGGCTGTCCTCCTTTCATCCATCCCAGATAGCGCGATTGACCCCTCTAAGCTGATAGTCACTCTGGAGACATGTACCACCACCTACCGGACTTCACTGCGGTCCCTGGTATCACGCCCCTCTCACCTCTCCCGCTATATTACATCCTTGTTGTCGCCTGTCTCTGAGACAGCGTCGGTATATTCAAGTGCTAGCGACACATCGTTGGCGCAGCACACCAATTGGTTTGACTCAATCTTTCGAGATCATCTTGCTTCCTCCGGCTGCCTACCTCAGTCCTCTACTGGTATCCACCTTTTCCTTGATAGACCGAGTGCTCCGTAAGTAGACCCAGGCTGATGCGTGGGCTTGCGACAACATCTGACTTTTCCCCCCCCTTCTTTGGGCAGTTACGTGCACGTTCTAGCCTATCTTCGATCCCTTCCCGGCACTCCAGAACGACCAGAGGTGCTACCGCGGGCGGCGCAACTCGGATCCATGTCCCCTTCACGCCTCGAGTCCCTGCTCGAACTCCGTGACGAAGCGAGCTATCTAGGACTCGTCGAACTGTACAAGCTTTGCTGTCACGAAATAAGTCGTTTCCACCGCTCTCCCCTTCCGACGACCTCTACCGCCGCCGCTGGCGTGCTTCGCGGTAAGACTGGGTCGGTACACTCGTTCCGCACCGTTATCGAGCAATGCCAGCCTCACCCAGAGGTTCAGCCGTCTGAGCTCCAGCCTGTATCGAAGGGAAACGGTGGCGCTCGTACCGCTAAATTCGCCTTTCGTGATTCCGGCTCGAGCTCATCGTGTGAAAACAAGGATGTGCTTGTTAGGCAAGGGAGGGGTGTGAAATACGAGATGAGGTCACCCCCTGTAGGCTGGATTTAGCATTAACGATCATTCATGACGTCTTTCCGCACCCAACATGTATCCTTGTAGTAACTCGCACTGTCTTTTTAGTAGCAGGCATCTTATTCTTCAGATTCCCTGTACCTTATTACTTGATCCAATACTATGATGAAATCCTGTTGAAAGTAAACTACTACAAGGGAACCTAGGACAGGGCGGATGCACGTTGCAAACTGATCGAAAGAAAATAGCTCAAAGGAGTCGAGCGACATGTAAACATCTCATAGACATACCCATACAGAACCGGCGCATGAACAACAGGTCATGAGTCAGTATCAAGGAGAGGGAAGGAAAACGAAAGCATGCAGAATATCAACACTATCGTACAACAGATATGCTTCAAAAGGCGAAAAGGATTGGAGGATAGGTTGTTGGGTAACTTATTTCTTCTGTTCCGCGTAGGGATTGACACTGTACACTTTAATGACAGGGGGACTCTTGGTCAGGTCGGCCGTCACAATCACCTAGCAGACTGCGTCAATAACGTCCTCAAGGAAGGACGCGCTTACATACCGGGACTGTCATCAGCTCCTTGATATCCTGGATCTTGTGACCAGATGGGGTCGTCCTCAAACCTTCGAACACCGGCTCGACCTTGGCAGCAGAAAGAAGGCGTTGCTTGGATGTCTCCGTCTCTGGAACAATATCGCTGTCTCTGCCAAGCACTATCTCATCCTCTTCAGCGTCATCTTCATCGAAAAGAGCCTTCTCATCGTGCAAGGAGCGTGATGCCACTTCCATCTTAGCAGCGTGTGCCTCTGCATTCTGCTTGACCTTCTTCAGGTGTTCGTCATCGCTATTTTCCGCAAGCCAAGTGATGACATCCTTGTTGGACCAATAAATCTGAAGCGTATGTGTGTGTTCGTCATATACGTGGTTCTAAATGGATGATTAGTGGCCGGAAGGATCGCTGAACTACCAGACTCACATCGATCGGCATCTGGTCCACGTGGACTCTTTTTTCAATACCAAACTCGGGAACCAGTACGTCGAAGGCAGCATCAAGCACATTGACAACCTTGGCCTGCCGAATAACCGGTCCGTAACGGTGGGTCAAGTCCGAGATGAAGACGCAGAGGAAAAGGTGGATGGACTGCTCTTGTGCCAACTTCGCGGAATCCCGTTTACTATAAGACATTCAGCAAGCAATTGAACATAGATGATGCAGGCGCGTACATGTTACATTGCTGAGCGATCTTCGCAACAGCATCTCTATCCATGATAAACTTTGGGTCGCCTATGGGTACACAATTAGTTTATACCACAACAATGGTGTCTTTCTACTCACTTCCACCTTGGAGAACGGATTCAAGTTGGCGGTGCACCAGGATATCAGCGTAACGCCGAATAGGGGAGGTGAAGTGTGTATAGAGGGGGACGTTAAGGGCATAATGACCATACTTGGCGATATCCAACATTCCGGCACAGAAATACTTGGCACGTTGGATGGCTTTGAAGGACAGTAGCTCGAGCACGATCCTAGCAGTGGGATTGGAGATTGCCTCAAAGGATTCCATCATAGCCCCTGGGGCTGACGTGTCTACCTCCACACCTAGACGCTTGGCACGCTCGGAGAAGACGTTCTACAATGCAGTGTTAACACAAAGAAGGGCATAGCGAACGCAACGGAAGTACCAGACGCCTTTCAATAGGGGAGTCGTGCCTGCGGAGGAGTGCTTGCTCGGGAAGATGAACGGCAATGCGCTGAGCAATGGCAATGTTGGTCAAAAGCATGAACTGGGATCCTGGCTTAAGCCTCAGTGATACTGCAGTTCGGATGATGCATACCTCTTCGACCAGGTCGGTGGCATCATTGCGGTCGCCTTGTCCACAATCCATGGGAAGGCCATTCTCGTCCAATGTGAACGATAGGCGTGAAGAGGAGAGAGTCAAGGCACCGTCTCGAAGACGTTTGGCACGAAGTTGGCTCGCGATGTCGTACAGTGCCCTCACATCATCCTCGATCGCAGATACACTGTGTTCCGGTGACACATAGAGCTTACTTAATGACTGTCCATCAATTGCTTTCTTTGCTTCAGCGTAGGACAGTTTCGCTGCAGATCTTTCGCGCGGTCTTAGCATGTTGGCATAAACAGACTTAGTACAACTCACTTGATGATCGTCTTTCCAAACCACTTATTGACCACCTTTCCTTCTGTTGTTATTGTAAAAACAGAGGAGAAAGCGAGACGTTCAGCACCGGTTACAAGGCTGCAAACCTCCTCGCTGAGTATAGGGGGCAACATCGGCACTGCTCTTTGAACGAGGTACACGCTCGTAGCTCGCTTGCGAGCATCGCGATCAAGCGCAGTGTTGGGTTTCACGAAGAAGGATACGTCTGAAACGTGGACGCCGACATCGTAAGTACCATCATCATTCACCTTGATGGACAAGGCATCATCCAAGTCTTTAGCCGCATCCGGGTCGATGGTGAAAATCCGTTCCTGGCGCAAGTCCTTGCGGATTTTGTACTCGCTCTCAGGAACACTGGCGTACGAAATGAACGGAAAATCCAAGGCGATGAATGAACAACGTACGTCCAAGGAGTGGGAGGGAGGCACTTGAGCACACTCTCGGAAAATTCCTCGGTAGGGAAGTTGCAATCCTTTAACAAAGCGCTGGTCTCAACTTCGATATCCCCAATAGGACCAAGTTCCTCGGCCAGAGTACCAAAAGGATGGAGAGAAGAGATGGGCTACACCCTAGAAGGTCAGCAAAGGAATGTGTTGAGATCTCGAGGACGTACGTGACGCTTGATACAAGCAACGAACAATCTATTAGCATAGGCCTCAGGATTCTGAACGAAATCTACGGGTGCTTGTTCAGTGGGGATGGCAATCAGAGGTACGCGCTTGTCAGTCGGCTTGAACCAGACAATCTTGGGACGCTCAATCGGTCCGCGTCGTGGTTCATCCCCACGGTCGCCCTCCCGCTCTCGGCGTTCGGCCTCCTGCTTCTCTTTGGTAGCCGCAGAAGATGGACGTAGAAGACCAAGTGTTCCAGAAAAGAGTTGTCCAGGCATGCGTTCAACGACTGCCACAACATGTCCAGCAAACTGCGGCTTGACTTCATCTGTGACCCTGAGGACAATGGTTAGCGTGATATAGATTACATTAAACTTGACATACTCTTCATCCTCGAACAACATCAATCCCTGGCCTTCAACCTCAACGTCATCCTTCTTCTTGTCATCCTTGCGACCTGCACTGGTTTTCAAGTCGTAGGCAGAGTTCTCTTCCTTTTTGCGCTTCTTCTCTTCCTTCTCCTTCTTGGTCCCCCATACTTCATCAACATCAAGGAGCTCGACAGCAACAATATCGCCCTCCAAGGCACGATTACGATCTTTGGAACCACAAATGTAGATATCGGCATCCAGGACCTCGGTGGCAACATACGCATCCGACCTATTGCGCTTGTTGACGCGAAGGATACCCACGACTAGCTTTCCTGCGGCCAAAAGAGGCGGGAGAGAGGCTTGAGGAAGATAAGGAGCGAAAAGAGATTTGCGTTGTGGCTGACTGGACTGTTGTTGTAATTGAGACTGAAATTGTTGCTGTTGCTGCTGCTGCTGCTGCAACAGGCTCACACCCCCCATGCCCAAGCCCATCATGTTAGCGGCCATCATGTTCGGCAGCATATTTGGGAAAGAAAATGAAGGCATCTTGTGGTGGTGACCACCAGCGGCAGCACGAAACTGTTGCAAACTTTGTAGCTGAGCCTGCGCTTGCGCGAGATCAGCAGCAAATACGTTGTTGCCTTGAATCACGCCACCATCTGTGTCAGATAGGTCAGCAACGTATAATTCAGGAGAAGTTGATACACACTAATTCTCCAACTAGAGTCGGCTCGGGATGTCGTGCGCGAGTGGTTCCCAAGGGGTGAAGTGAAACCATCCTCAAAGCCATCCTGGCCACTGTAAGGGAAACTCACGGAGCCAACGTTGCTGTGAGAAGTGCCAGATTTGTTGACCACATTGACACTGTGTCTCCTTCCATGGCCACGAGGTAAACCAGCTGGCTGTGAGTCTGGACTAATGCCTAGATTGGCCATAGAGCTAAACTGGCCCATTGGAGGGGTGAAACCAGCGACGTTATTGTTCCCTGTAATGCCTACGGGTAGGGTACTTTGAACGCGTCTATGCCTATTGGGCGCGAGACCAGGGGTTTGGAGAGAAAGAACCTGGTTAGAGGCTAATTGTTGTTGGTAAAGCGCCTGTTGTTGTTGTTGAAGGGCCTCAATCTGGTTTTGAATAGCAATCTAAAACAGATGAATCAAGACAAGGACAGCGGAACGTATTACGCATACCTGCTCGGCCATAATGCCAGTTATGTCGTTTTCTCGCCGGTGATTCTGGTCGTGAACACCTTCAGAAGGTGGATTCTGCTGCTGTGGAAATTGGAATCCAACATCTTCTTCGTTCAGCGGACCCATGGGTAAGTTAGAACTCGTGCGTCGGCGAGCACCAAACATGAAGTTCGGGGCAAGTTGGGGACGCCCGGTAGGACCAAGGATATCCTGTTCTTGCTGGGCCAAGGCGGCAAAGCGAGGAGCCATGAAACTTTGAGACTGAGACCGGGCTTGATGGCCAGAATTAGGGAAGAAACTCTCGGTAATTTCACCATCTTCAAAGGACGCGCCCATTCCATCCTCCACATCTTCCATCATCGCACCAAGATGAGGTGAAAACGAATTAAAATTTCCGGAGAGAGCGGATGCACCAAGCGATGCAGCCTTGCGGTGCCGGGCAGCGTCTGGTAAGGTAGAAGGAGCGAAGACTGAAGCACCGGGGTGAAAAACAGGCGCGTTTACAGGAAGGTTAGAGCTCGGTGCTTGTGGAGCGTGCATAGAAGCAGCGAGCGAGTTATTGGGAGGAGACACTTGGGTCGGAGTAGTTTTGAGATCAGCGATGACGCGCTGGAGTGAAGACAACGCATCACTGGACTCCGAAGCAGAGGCAGGCGCAGGGGAAGAAGGTTGACCCATCGAAGCCCGATCCTTGGCGGCACTGCTCCGATTTGCCTGCGAAGACGAGGGCTGGCGGTTGCGGTGATTTCCATTACGCTGACCACTGCCGCTCTGGCTCTTGTTGCGAGACAAGTCGGGCTTCTTAGCCTCCGGGGGTCTCTTGCTAGATTCGGAACCGGATTCTGTACCACCTGCAGGGGTGGTGGACTTCTTGTTCCCGCCCCTAGAAGAAGGCCTCGGGCCGCCTGGGAGATTCCCCGCAGCGGAGGAGGGTCTGGCGTTCGAAGGGGTCCTCTTGGATCCGCGGGGGACACTCGGGGTCGAGGTCGACTTTTTGGTGTCGTCCTTGTTGGCTTGGTTGAGTGTCAACTCGTCTGTCATTTCGTTCGTAGCGTTACAAGAACTTGGCGTTATATGAATGTTTTCAGGCTAAGTGCGCAAGAAGGGCGACGTGAGCGATGAGAACGAAAGAAGGGGAGGAAGAGACATACCTGGTAGTAAGAAAGTGGTTGTATGCTGGAAGGCTTGCCCTGTAGGGCTTGTGAGGGGATTATGGAGGTGAATGCCGCGTGTAGGCGTGGATGAGATTTTACTAGTTGTCGTTGCAGAGAGCGTCACGGCTGCGTTTAACCCTCCCGTTTTCCTACTCAACATTTCCCACGCTCGACACCGGTACGCGCAGCTGCCAGGTCCAGGTCCACTCCGGGTCCGTGCTGGAACTTAATAAGTAATCGACACGAGGCTACATTCTATCTCTACGAATTCATGCACTGGTAAGCTTATCGATGATCGCTGTAGTGTACTCCTTCGTGGTCGCCCTACCACCAAGGTCCCCGGTTATCGTCTTTCCCTCAGCGATCGTCTGCGAATCGACAGTCAATATCCCAAATGTTGCACAGGATGTAATCGTTACTTACATCGAGAGCCGCCTTCTCGATCTTCGCCGCATGCTCGTTCAGGTTCATGTGTCTGCAACGAGGTATATCGGATCAACAGGCAACCTGCCGCGCCGGAACTCATTAACGTACCTCAACATCATCAAAGAAGACAACAACAATGCCGTTGGATTAGCTAATCCTTTTCCTATGGATTTGTCAGTCAACATCCGCCGCATTCACGAACGTGGCACATACCTGCGATGTCGGGGGCGGAGCCATGTACAGCCTCGAAAATGGATGCAGCCTTGGGCAGGGTCAGCACACGATGATGCTCTCAAGTATAAAAGATGCATACCCGTCCAATGTTACCAGAAGGAGTGAGACCGAGACCACCGATCAAGCCTGCGCACATATCCGACAAAATATCACCGTAAAGGTTGGGCATCACCATGACGCGGTTCGAATATGGCAAGGGATTTTGCACGATCTGTTTAAGAGGGATCACTCGACTGTCATCCATCTGTCCCGTGAACAAATGTACCTGCAGGCAGACTCGATCTAACAAATCCTCATCATATGAGATATCCGGGAAATCTTTTGATACTTGGCGGCAAGCCGACAAGAACATGCCGTCCGACATTTTCCTGTGACACGGAATTAATACGTGATTTCAACACGCTCTTGGCTTGGCTTACATGATATTAGCCTTGTGTACCGCGGTAACCCTTTTTCTCCCACTGGTTTGCGCGTAGTGAAACGCGTATCGAGCCACGCGTTCCGATGCATCGTAAGTGATGAGTTTTATGGATTGAACAACCCCATCAACAATCTGAAATTTCCACGTAAACAGTAAGGGATCTTAAATACTAAAAAGCATACCTCATGTTCAATGCCCGAATATTCACCCTCCGTGTTTTCACGGATGATAACAGTGTTAACATCGTCGTAAGGCGTCTTGAAGCCCTCGATCGAAACACACGGACGAACGTTGGCAAAAAGATTAAACGTCCTGCGGAGTGTCAAGTTTAGGGACACATGACCCTTGCCAACTTGGAAAAGAGTGAATTTATCTACGGCAATCATCATCAAAGATAAGCTTACTTGGTGTTGCCAGGGGTCCTTGAACAGATTCAATCTCTGAGAACTCTGATGCTTCTAGTGGACACACCTTTCAGAGCAACGGTGTTCTTCCTGACCGAGTTAATTGCGATGTCCGGAATAACAGTTTTGCCACCTTTTAATACAGGCGTGACACTGACTTCTTCCCAATTAATGGGGACCTGTTCTCACCCTCAGTACATCGGGAGCATGCACGTAATATAGACCCACGTCGGCAGCAGAGTAGATGGCCTTGACTGATTCACTGATTTCCGGACCAATGCCTGGATCTGACGTCAATGCATCACCCTGGAGTTGTGCCCGATCACTGACCATCACCCGGAATCAAAGTCACCGTGTATTTGCCCTAGGCAAGAGTAAGTAACATGTATAGAACCATGGTGAGTTACTCACATGACTGCCCTTTTGTCCAGCAAACGCAGAGTTTGGAGCTGCAGATGCGTACCGCCTGCAGGGCTAGGAACAACCTAAGAACGACCTTTCCTGTGCCAAGAGAAATCGATTTTCACCTGGGAATGCCTCTTCGCGAAACTAGCGAGGGACCGATGGGCCAGCATTTTCAAGACTAGCAGAGAGTAAAAGAGTAAAAATGAATGCTGCGACCAAAAAAATCCAAGGTCGGGTGCACGGGTATACGCGGATTGACACACGTGGAAGGTCCTTCGAGAGTGTCTATGTCCATTTCAGGAAACCATCATGTAGACATCAGATGATGATCAACTCGTGTAACTGGCCCTTCGACCACCTCTAGGTATCCGGGCCTTTCAGGCTGGATGTGTACAGAAAATTACTGGATTGAGTTGAGATGGTTACATGCAAATATTAATGCTGGTAGTATCCACCTAGCCGATGCATAAGGTGTGGATTCAGAAACATTAGCCGCTCAGCAGTCCATCCAGCTGTTGCCGGTACTGCTCCATCGTCTTCTCCATCTCCTCCTCCTCCATCTGATCTTGCGTAGACTCGAGTTCTTCAAGTCAACAGACAATCACATCAGGGAATATCGCTGGACTCACTGGTATTTCAACCCCCACACTGCCCGCTTGCCCGAGCTTGCCGTTGGTAAGCTCGAACAACACTTTGTCTACTTCTGCGTCCGCTTCTTCCTCCATATCTCCCTCTTCATCTATCTCCAGCATATCTTCAAGCATATCTTCCATTATACCGGCCTGAGCAGTCGACTGAACACTTGTATTTTTGATGTAGAAAGTATCACACCTTTGTCATCTCCATGCTCATCTCTCGCATGACCCGGCTAATTTGTGGAAGTCTGATGAGCGAATTTGAGAGCTTCATGATCTCGGTGGATTTCTGCAGCGAACCGGTGACTTTCAGCATTGCTAAGAAGAATTTCAGCTTTTGAATTCGAATCCTTGCACCATATGCTGCTCACCGAGTTGCTGCGTCAACTGTGTCCCTATGGAACCTAAGCGCGCCTTGCTGACCGATAATCGGTCTTTCTGTTTGTGACTTCTTACAACTTCCCTGGCAAGTATTCGCGCAGACTTGACATCTCCCTTGGCTGCGAGTTGCTTTACCGTCAATCGCGCTTTGGAAGTAGCTGCGTCGAGCTGTGGAATGGATCCTGAGTGACCGGGACATGTGGGGATCCACGACTGACTTGTCTCATCTCTCTGTCCAGCTGTCGACTCTCTGCCCGTAGTTTACCTTGCCATACCCGTACCTTTTCTTCTGGCGTTGGCCCGTACAGAAACCGGTTGATTGACTGCATGGACAGTGGGAGTGAAGGGCACCGGATAAATCAGTCCTAAAAGGGATATGAGCTCGGAGGCTATTCCATATCCGTCAACCTTGGCCCCGGGCTTTACTCTTTTTCTCACCATTGATATGCAACATCATTGTTCCTGATGCCCGTGCAGCTGCCATCAGACACAGAACAATTATTCACTACTTCAGACCCCACACCAGCCGCGTGCACTTTTCGTGAAGCAGGTCAAGACTCAACGTTAACGTTCAACAAGCAGGCTCATGTCAAAGTTCGGCGCCATTTTTCAGAGATTCAAGCGCCAGGACTTCACCGATAGTGCCGGAGGGGATTTGCCAAGTGCGTAGTCTAGAAATAAACTCCTGCCAAGTCCTGCGATGCTGGATAGCTAATACGTACATCAGAGCAGAGTTCATACTGTAAATACCTCCGCCAAGTGATGAAACTCGAAGTCTGCTTCGTTACAGATGTGTGTCTGGCACCTACAAGGGAGGTCCCGTCTTGATTCGATTAACGAGATTCTCCCAATAATTCCAATCACCGTCAGACGTCGGTATTAGGTTCGGATCAATGAGTGGTGGTACATTGGCGCCTGCGCCCACCCAGCCACTGAAGTCTGCACCACCAGGTCCACCCCAGGAGAGTGCAGGCATACCTGTTGGTCCATCGACTGTACCATCATTGAATGTACTGCACCAATGATCCAGTAATGACTGAGCCACGGATTCTTCTTCTCCACTCGGGCTATTTGTGCCCGCAGGCGAACTAAGTGATCCGTCCGTGGAAACACTCTGTTGTAGACGGTGTATAGCGGGAGTCTGCGTAAAGGGGGAAGGCGGGTACAAGCGAGGCGATGTGGAACCTGACGTAGTCGCCAGGATGGAAGAAAATGGGGACTTTCCGTGGTGCGAAATTGCTGGTGTGGTGGGCGTCACTGATGACAACTGGGAGTCAATCATTGTACGTGAATCCTGGTCTGCATTCTGCCCTATACTTTCCGCCATCTGGAGAGCACGACTCTTCAAAAACTCGATGATTTTGAGCTCCCGACGGGTTGTCTCATCCATTTCGCGGACACCCTCGTGATCTTTTAGGAATTCGTCCAAAATAGTATGCATCATGCCTGCGTCCTTCCCACGTGGGTGCAGAACGAGATATATGCCGCTGATCATTGCCGTCTGAAATTCCCGATATGCGTTATGGAGAGACTCACGAGTCTCCTTGGGAATTGTCTCGCGAAAAGCCTTGCGAACCTCGAAGTCCTTGATGGAAGACTCGAAACATGCAATTCGTGACCGCAGGTAGCGATCGCTGCTCAGCTTACGGAGCAAGTACGGCCGATGTAAGCTAATCCTCACGAAGAGGATTTCTGTAGTAAGCAGGAATCGGTGGACGGGTAAGAATTGCATGTTCTCGTCAAGTGAGGTGTCTGGCTCCAGTGCAAAATGGGGTGGTAAGGCAGACACAAATTTCAGGAGTTCGTCATCAAGGGCAAGGACGTCGGAGTAGTGACTAGGGATGTTAACTTGTTGGAAATGATGAACCATTCGACCGATGATCGAAGCTAGTTGATGGCGAAGGATGACAAAAGTCATGCCCGTGGGGCTCGTCAGAGGGGGTGGATTGCGAATTGTAGTGAGAGAGAAATCGTCATCGATGTTCAGAGGAGGTAGAGTGCATGTATAATCATCTTGGATCGCATTGGGTCGACCAAGCACAAGGGCATAAGAACGATCGGCATGATATAAATATGACCTATAACAATTGGTAAACCTTCCAACGGGATGTGGTCAAGAGACCTTACCAGATACGTCTACGGTTTTCGACCTGAGCTGGGTCCAGTCCCTGAAGAATGTCAGAAAAACGAGAGTATATTATCAGATATTGAACTAACCGATGGCGCGGCGTCTCGGTGCAAGCCGAGCGCCTGTGCGGTCCGTACAGCTGCACCGAGCTGGCTCCAACACTCCGTAATTCGACGATCAAACGTCAAAAATCTGGCGCTCTGTGAACAAATTGGAACAGATCCTGCGGAAGCGAAAAGCGAGTAAACTTACCATTAAACGAGTTAGAACAATATCCAGCGAATCAGGCTGAATTGCTGCCGCGATGAGAAGCGACCGTCGTGCTCCTCAGGATGTCAGCTCGAAAAACAGACAGAGAGCGTGGAACATACATGACCAATAATACCTTAACGAAGTGA